>PVKA01017657.1:0-45336 GCA_004027165.1 Ctenomys sociabilis
AAAAAAAAAAAAAAAAAAAAAAAAAAAAAAAAAAAAAAAAAAAAAAAAAAAAAAAAAAAAAAAAAAAAAAAAAAAAAAAAAAAAAAAAAAAAAAAAAAAAAAAAAAAAAAAAAAAAAAAAAAAAAACAAAGTAAGCACAATTTCAAGGAATTACTTTAAGGCTATAATGCCCCAGATAAGTCTCTAAAATCGTGCTCATTCCTAGTTTCTTAAGATCATTGCTTATTAGAAAAGAGAGTGCAGAACTAGTGCACTCTTTTTATCTCACAGATAAAAAGTCAACAGTGAAAGAAATGTGGTCGTACCTCTGTTCCTGTGGTAAACTACATTCCATAACCCAGGTTAGGTGTCCTGTACCCTCGTGTTTCAGGATTGCTATGTTCTGCATAAAAGAAATATCGACCACCATCAATGTTAATGAAAGTCCTTCTTTATGCAGAAGGAAACAGCTTCTTCAGCACTCCTATTTAGCTTGTAGCTTAGGGCTGAATTATGAAAAAAAAACAAAAACCACAAACACATTAGAGGAACCGAAGATTGGGTGGGGTCAGAAAGAAGGGTCTTTCATGAGATGACAAAGCTATGGCAACGCAAGCACTTTGCTGTCATTCTTGAGTTAGCTTAAAATGTAACAACAAACAACATGGGTGTGCTAACCCTGAACTCTCTAACAAATGCCTTTTTCTGACTTGGTTTCTGTTAGATTTTTAATGAATAATACATGTGGCACCTAAGGACAGTGCTAAAATGAAATTGGTAAGAAAAATATCATTGACTTCTTTCCATCGAGTTAGTGATACTGAAAACCACAAGCTGACAAACATTTCTCCTATTTTCTTAACATATTCAGCAAGTATTTTTCAGTGGCCTCAAAATGTTTCCTGGAACTAGGTGTGGTGTATTAAAAACAAATAAGCAGATGGGTTTTTTGTTTTGCTCTTAATAAATAACTGGCTGAGGTGAAAATCTTAAGTTGACACAGTCCGAGAATCAATTTCTTTCAAAAACCTCTTTATTATTCAGGTGTCCAAATGCTAAAAGTGTTATCCACTAGAAAGTATCTCATACATGAATCTAATGTTTTTTTTTTTTTTTTTTTTGGAGATTTTGACTGATAAGTTGGATTATTATACTCACCATTTTCTGGTCCTGCTGTAAACAGTGGATCTGTTAAGATGGGTCTTTTTCACTTTATGCTACCAAATGTATAAATCTCATTGGATTAATGCATATAAGCAGAGACCATTAGGTTTTGGGGTACACACCCCATCTCTACCATCACAGAACCATTTGATGCAGCATCAGAAATGGACAAGGACCTTAGTTGTGGCTCCTGAAGTCACCCAAGAAGGGTGGGCATTTAATGATGTTCTTCTTGATGGACAGCAGCCTTTAATAATGCCCATCAGCTACAGACAAGTGCTAAATATTTCATAAATACTAACTCACTCGATGTTGTTATGTCCATTTTTTTTAATTTTAAAGAGAATAAAAATGTTAAACAATAAAAATGATACAGACTTTCAAATCAAGATGATAGGAAATTAACAATAGTTGTTATATTGAATATTGTTATCTTCAAAGTGGTTATTCAGATCACCAAATAAAGGCATATAAAATTGATTAAACAATTAGGCATCATTGTTCCTTTCAATGAACCAATAGAAATTGCAAGTACAATTATCTCAGCTACCTTGTGTGTATAAATGCATTTCCCCTCCTTCCTTCTTTTTTCCTTTCCTCCATCCCAGTTGCTCCTTTCCTTTGGGCAATCTTTTTCCTTTTCACAGTATCTATTGTGCCTTTCAGATTTTATTCACTCCTTTAGTTTCTTATATTAGGGAGACAATCTGATGTTTACGCATGCGAGTCTGATTTATTTCACGTGTGACTATGGTCTCTAGTTGCATTCAATTGCCTATAAAAGCTTCAGGTTTATCTTTCTTTATAGTTGAGTAGTGTTCCACTATATAAAAATGTCCACAAAGAAATCGAGGCCCACAGAGTTTAGTGGCATGCCCGAAATAGAAGAACTAGGGTGTCTAATTCCAGAACCCCACACTTAGAAACTCTCTTCTACTTCTCCACCTATATATTTTCTAGTACAGCCCATGGGTCTGTCCTTATTTGAGGGATCAAGCAGTTCCTTAATTTCCATTTGATCTGTGCAATTTTCATCAAGAACCAATAAAACATCCAAAACTTTTACTTTATTAAAATAAGTTCACTTAGGGTAGCAAAAATTTACAAACTCAAGTCTAACAATTAAGGAAATCTATTTGTCCCCAGAGTGTCATGACAGCTCTCCATGCTTAAGGAAATGACATAGGACATGCTTTCACGGGTTCAACAAAACTTATATGTCAGCTCCCCCAGCCAGCAAGAATTCCGTGTAGCAGAAGCCTTGTGAACATGTTTTAAAATGTACTAATGGATAGTAACAGTATGAGAATGCCAAAAATCAAGTTCTGTTGACGTAGCCCAGGCACATGGCTTTCATCAGTTCCGCAAAGACCATGAGAGGTCTTTTTTATTAGCCACTGATCAAAGGAAGCCACAGAACCCAATACCAGCAGGCCTCACAGGTTTGTGCTCTCAGGATGCAAGCAGTGTCGTCCCCTCCAACCTACTCCAGAGCGGAGGGGCCACCAGAAACAAGTAGCGCAGCACCTGAGGCATGGCGTCTCTTGAACTGCAAAAGCTGGAAGAGATTAGGCTTGAAAGCAGGCCCTGGCTTGGCAGGCCCATGTCCTCACCTGCCTGTGCGCTCCTGGAGATCCCTTCCCATTTGGGCCACGTGAAGGTCATGCCCACCTGCCTCTACACATGCCTGAGGCCCAGAAGCTACGTGACTGCTCAAGTGGGCTTAGCTCTGCATGGACAAATCTGTTTTCTTCAGAATTATAGGCAAGGAAGAAACCAAGCATCTGAAAATCATGATGCTTATTTAAAAATTTGTTTTCTGAGTCAAGTACTTGAGGTGCTCTCTGTCCTAATTAATGTATCTCACACATGCAGCCTCAGAGCTGACGTTCACGTCCTTAATCCAAGCCATATGCTCTTCTTTTCACTTTAATGATATAAATGGAAATTATTGGTGTTTTTACACTGAATATTTCTATTACAATTTTTTTTTCCAGGCTGACGATCTAAGCTGTGATCAGTGGGTGAGAAAATCCCTCTCTGGAAACACTTTCTTCCTTCTTTTCTCTTCTTATAGCTCACAGGCAGAGGTGAGGCCTTCCAGGTGGCTATTTAGTTGCTTCTTGTAGATCCAAGGGACAGAACTTTGCATCCTGAAAAACAGAAAAAGAGATAAATTGAAAACGAATAGCCGACTACCGCATATATCCTGGGTAGTTGTATATAATCATCATATTTCTCAGAAGGCAAGAAGTATAGAGTTTCTCATAAGTTTAGAAAATAATTTAGCTTTTTTCAGAAGCTAATAGCTGCTAAGGTTTTCCTTCCCCTTCTTAAAATACTGCTGTGCATCTGTGCTCATGATAAGAAGTGCTCTGTAGGTGTGCAGAGAAGCCACGTAGGCAGGTGCAAGATTTCTGGGCTCCCAGAGACCGCAGTGGTCACCAGCTAGGAGGTCAGGCACCCTTAGAGGTGTGCGGAGAGTGCTTCTTCCCCAGGGAGGTGAACATCACTCGCTCATAGGCAGCCCTGCAGAAACCAGGTGGACTTCTGCAGACCAACGCCTGTGGCCAGGCTTGTGCCATTGAGCTGTCGCGTGGGGCTGAGTGGCACTGAGTGACTGGCCCAACAGCCAGAGTTGGGTTGTGGTGGAGGGAGACCCACAGCCCAGGCTCACACCTTCCCACCTGGGCACTTTTCTCTGCACTATATCTGTCTCTGTTTTCCATGTGTTGCAAATATCCAAGTCAATTTAAAGATATGAATATCTTCAGAGACAAAATGAACCCTGGAACTTTTCTAGCACAACCCTTTTTCAAGGGCCTGCTTCCTACCCTTTATTTTTTTAATCCTTGCAATCCAGCATGTCAGCTGTGAGTTATGTGTTGCCACTGTAAAGCTCCACACTTAACCTATGAATCTTAATAAACAATTCCAGAAATGCCCAAACAGTGCAGAAGTGAATAACTCCAGCCAGAAGAAATAGCTCCTATTCAGCCCACTACTAAAATGATATCCATAGCAGGGAGAAAGCACACTATGCTAGGGGTCTGTACTGCCCCAGGCCATCTCATCTTATCCTTACAACCAGTCTATGAGCTCAGGATATTGTTGTCCCCACTTTACAGACAAGAAAATTGAGGCACCAAAATATAAGCAATTTTCTTAAACGTCATGATATTTTCCCAAATTTAAGTAATTTCACCACTTGAGCTTTGGGGAGCTGGCTAGGATCGAGTCATGTGTAGTCTTTTTTTTTAATCATTTTAAGTTTCATCTTCAAATCACAATGTGAGACTACCTTTCCAAAGGATCTGATTAAGAAATATCTATAAAAGGTTCTAATTAAAAGAGCATTTTACTCATCTCCCATCCACTCTGATTTGCATATCCCAAGCTTATTAGCATCCCCATTGTGCTGAAGTAAAATCAAGGTTGGGGAAGGCCCAGCATCCTCGCAAGTCCTTGGTGGCCAACCCTGAATGTGCGCCCCTTAGACCCCATACTCAGGCCCATCCTCACTGCACCCCACTGCTTCCAATCTGAAGATTGCTTCCTGCCTCTGGTGAGTGTTTTGATGCTCAGCCCCCCCCCACCCCCCAGGAAAATAGGATCAAACTGAGTACAAACAGCCTGAAGAAAAACAGCCTGGCTATTCTGATGGAACTGTTGACTGTGCTGAAATTCACGGGTACACAAGGAAACAAAGTGAATTGTGGCCCATCTCTCCAAAGGCTGTGTGGTACAGCCTTCTATGATTTTGCACACAGTCTGGGCTGACCAAGCAGCAGTAAAGGATGCACGGGCTATTTTTATTCCAAGGAAGGCTGGAGCATCAGGAAGCAGAAGGGCCTGTCCCTGACCAGAATGCAGTGGCCTTCATTATCTTCCAACTCACTCCTAAATGATGCAGAGAGCTGCCAGATGGTGTTTTCTCTCGCCCCTTGCCTTACATTTATTTAATTATTTTAACATAGTTTTTGTTCGGCTGCCATGATACCGAATGGGCAGATATATTTGGATGTTGATTTCTCCTTTAATATTGACCAACACATCTTTTAAAAAAAGATTCTGAAGCTCTAACTTCTGGATAATATGAGCACATAGGATAATTGTGACCTCAAAAATTGATCCTTCATAATATCACGTCCTGGGTGGAAACAATACGCCAGATACTAAGCCAATGAATTTGCATACATTCCTCATTTAATCATCCAACAACTCATAGGCTGAAGTTGAGAGAGATTAAGAAATCTATCATGGGGTTACAGCTGGTCAGAGAGGTAGAAATGGAGAATCTGAACTAAGTCTCCATTATGTGGTAGGAGTTTTATATACTCTGGAACAAGGGGGGGGGTGAGCAAATATAATAAAATGATAAAGAAACCTAGAAGGTCACTATTCAACCATTCGGGAAGAGATGAGATAGAGTAAGGCGTGACAGAAATGGAGACCTGGGGAGAACGCGGAGGCTCGCTGTCCTCAGCCCCATCCTAGCCCATGCAGAATGCAGCCAATGCAGTAGCTCCTCAAGGTGGGAACTCGGGTGTCCCGCTTGCAAGCTCACCCTACCTGGAAAGCCTGCATCCCGTGACTTGGACACACCTGGCCACCAAAGCCCAACACCTTTTTGGCTCAGGGACCTGGGAGGTGCAATTCTCCCTGGGTGGGCCCAGGCTTGGCCTGGCTGGCTTTACAGTTTGACCTTTCTCTTCCCAGTATTGCTTTTGCTCCCTTCTTCCACAGATGTTAACTTTCTATTAATGCCTCTAGCATTTACTGTTCTTAGTCTTGAGAAACCCAAGTTGTAATAATACTGTAAAATCTTCCAAAAAAGAGAGAAATTATTACTAGTGTAGGAATTGTTTTGAATGCAAAGAATCTATACCTGCACATGTCCCAAATAACACACTTTTACAGTACTCTCAAGACATGGAGCTCCCCAAAGCAGGGGGTGGGGGTTGAGAGTGCAGAGGTGCTGAGAAGCAAAGAGCTACTTAACTTTTCTTCAGAGTGAATTGATGAAGGAATTTTAAGAAGCACACGTGGCTTAGCATAAAGACAGTTGTCCAGAGACCCAGAGAATCCTCAAATGGAAGCCCCTAGAGGGCTCTGTGGCTTCTTGCGCCCACAATGCTCCTAGCTGAGATCCATGAATTATTATCCTGTGCAGTCTGAATGTACCAGTTTTATGTTAGAAAATTCCTATAAAGTTATCTCTGAGACATTCTCAAATGTAAGAGAGTTCTCCTCCGCATACTCCCAGTCAAACTGTATGTCATGGGTGGAACGGGCTTTTGACATGGAAAGTGTTGGTTGACACACCAGTTAGAATTCACAGCATCAAACTCCACTCCTTAGGTTCCCTCCACTAAGGATATTGCCGATCCTACAAATAACCCACTACTATTATGGACTATTGGACTATATTGGATTATTTTGCAGAATTCTCACACCTACAATATTTAAATGGTATTGGAATACCCATCTCTGATAAAACTAAACAAAAAAGGGGATACAAATGAAGGACCATTCTGTATCTGTATATACAAAATAGTTAGGATAGATTATACAGCTACTGTCTCTTAATTCAATGAGAAGGAAGATTGGTACTAATAGTGTTTGTGTACAGGATATCATGTCTGCATCTTGTACTGAATAACCACTACAAAGACAACAATATGCAATGTATTCATTATCGAAATAGTCCTACTCCTCAGTTTTGAAACTGTCTCATTGCTATTTGTTTCTCAAAAAAACTAATTTTAAAGAAAGAGAAAAAAGAATGTGAACATAGATGATTCTCTGGTGTAAGAGTTGAAGAAGAAGGAAGTAGCAGATCACACACCTTCCCTTTGTCTTTAGTGCTTTGCCTCACCAAAGAATAAGTCGGCATGCCTCTGGGTGTTTGATAATGGCTTCAGATTTAAAAGGAGAAGGAAGTTAATAAAACATATGGTTTTCATTTTTTTAATCAGTGGAGAACACTTGAATCTGTTTCAGCATTTTGAACTGGGGAAATAGCTCAGTGGTGTAAATGCTGCCTAGCAAGTACGAGGACCCAAGTTCAATCCCTGGTACCGCATGTCATGCCAGACCTGGAATTCCCAGTGCACTGACCTGTTCCTGCAACCAGGTTCGGTGGTGAACACCTGCAATCCTAGTGCTGAGGAGGCTGAGACAAGAGGATCACTGTAAGTCTGAGTTGCACAGTGAGACCCTACATACAATAAATAAACAATAAAAAACAAAGGGACAGAGGGAGGGAGAAAGAGAATATTAATCTGAAGTATTTAAAATGTGTACGTAATGAATTCTGTAGACTTCAACAATTTTCAACAATTCATACATGTTAAAAAAAATCAGGATGGGCAGGTATGGTATGCACGACTATGATCCCAGAACTCTCAGAAGCTAAGTTAGAAGATTACAAGTTCAAACTTGGGTGTCTTAGTGAAATCCTGCCTCAAAGTTATTAAGAGCAGAATACAAAGGGATAGGGAAGTAGCACATTACTAAGGCCCTTGGCTTCAAAGCGTACTTCTGAAAAAATAATTAGTGTTAAATATCAAAAACCACATAAAAGAACTTGGCTATGACCTTACAATAAATCAATCATGTAAATTCTACCCAGTTTTTAAGAACTGGTTACAAATCATGGACATGGGTATTGATTAAGCCATAAAATTGAGAGCAGATAAGAGAAACATATTTGAAGTTGACATCATCTGTTTCCCTTAAACCTAAAAATTCCTCAAATGACTCCTAAATCATTGTAATTTTCTTTCACTTTCCAAATGCTGAGCTCCTTTTAGTGTACTTTTCATGCTATTGACAACGTATTTCCATTTAAGTTCATCTGGAAAAGTACAATTTAGGAACTTAGACAAAAGGGATTGTTTCAAAGTTGTGTGCTGTAACACAGTAATTACACGCTGCCTGACTAAAAGCAATTTCTTTTGCAGATAGGAAATGTGACACGACCCTGTTTGGGATCTGGGTGCCCTGAGCAGGGACAGGAGCAGCACCCTGTGAGACCCTCCCCCCCCCCCCAAGAGCAAGCATGCTGCCTGTGCCTGGCCGACCTGACATGCCTGTGCTCTCCAATTCCTGCTGCTTGTGTTCCTGAGGCTTCTGTACAAAAGAGCATGACTCAGTTTCCCTGCTCTGTTACCATAGGGGGAACTGAACAGTGCTTGGCTCTGTGGAAGATTTTGTGCAGCTTCTCACTTCCTCTAAACTGGGCAGTGCATCCTGTTGCAAGCCTAAAATTTTCCAACCTCAAGTCTATTTTGTAAGACTAGGGTAGCATCCTCAGAAATGAAAACTTAACACTTCCAAAGGACAAGAGTTCCTGCCATCACCAGTTCTGTACACAGTACTGGAATCACTCAGCCCTGTTCTGTTCTGGAAGAGGATCACCAAGCTTGCATTTGTAGTGAGGCTTGTGCTGCTTTGATTTTTAATTTGAAGCCTCCTAAAAGTTTCACTGCTCTAATACTTGAAAGCTTTTAGAACAAAACTATAGTTAATTCTATTTATGTTTCCAAATGTTTTACTTTAAAAAGGTAGTTACAAGTTAATAATAATAGTAATGATAGAACATATATGGGGTGTTTTATAGCTGCCCAGGCATGCAGATGCTGGGAGTTAACACAAAACAATCAACTGAAACATCTCCAGGTCCAGCACTCAACTGTCCTTGTTCTTTGAGGACAGCTCTACAGTCTGCAAGATCAGTGACTCCTCTCTCTCTGGATGTGGCTGTTGGCTCAAGACAACTGACCCGGGATTCTTTTCTCCTGAGCTGTGTGGATTCCATGAAGTGATTTACCATCTCTTTTTTTCTAAATGTAGCACTGAAGCAGCATCTTCCTTTAGGGGAGCTATTGGAGGAAATGAGCAAGATACTCTACATGAGGTGCCAGACTCACCTTTTGGAATTGAAGAAGTAACAAATATGTGCAGTTGCTCGTAATACTGGTCATGATGGCCATTTAAGAAAATATCATTATAGTTCTGACATGGAGAAGCGAGGTGGGAAAAGTTTATATTCATTTGTCTTGATATCTTTTTCATAATTCATGGAGTTTGGCAAATTATTGCAGAACTAAATAATACTCATCTATTTTAAAACCAAATCAGCATAACTTTCTATTCTATTTTGTTAGCCCTGCAAGATGCTAAAAAGATAAAATGCTTGCTTGATACAAATGCTTGTGAGAGAGAGGAAAGGTAGCTGAGTGGCAGGACATTGACCTCGTGTGCATGAGGCCCTGGGTTCAATCCCCAGAACTGGAAAAAAAAACCCTAAATATCCCCAATTCCTAACTTTAGTGTGCTCTCTTAGAGGTTGATATTTTAATACTTTGGGGATGAACTTTAAAAAATTTTTCCTAATACAGTAAATCCCTTTATGCCCCTTCAAAAATATCTGTGGATAGCATCTTTTGTTTTTATAATTACATCTAAAACAAAGTCTCAAATGCTCTAGATAAGAAAGAGCTGTTTTATAGGATGCTAACATGGTAGTCAAAGTATAGTGCAGCTTGGAACATAGCACAAAAGATGACAGGAAGGCTAGGTGGAATCCTAGTTTCATGTATGCATATTTAAGAGTCACATATAAATTGCAGTGGTGACCACACCCAGAAAGTGATCTGTTTCCATGGTAAGCGGTCTGTTTGTAAAAAAATACAGAAGCAATGAAGAAGGGGAAATACTAAAGTAAAGAACAGAAGTAATTGGCTCTGAGTATATAATGACAGCAAAGCCAAACAAAACAAAATGTTTATTACAGGAAAGTATCAGGAGTGCAGAAAACTGTAACAGGCAATAGGTAGACCTTCTGTGGCTTTGGAATCATTTTTTCAGCCCGAAACAAAACCATGCATAAAATAGGCAGTTAAATAGGAAAGGGGGAGAGAGAGAGAGGGGGGAGAGAGAGAGAGAGAGAGAGAGAGACTGAGAGGGAGAAAGAGAGAGTGAGAGAGGAGAGACAGACAGACAGAGACAGACAGAGAGACAGAGACAGAGACAGAGAAAAAAGACACCAAGAAGCCAACACTGGTTTACCATCAGATCAATAGGCATGGATAGGTTATATGGATACTGTAATAAAACAATTATCAGCTATCACTTTCACCGTCAATTCAACCCTGGTCCACTGAGAGTGCTCAAATGGAAAAGCATCCCTAAATGAAAGCCACTACCCCAAGGTTCACAGAGGTCACTCAAATCATCCTCATTTCTGGTTGCCACCATCATACAAAAGTCTCAGCCTGAAGGTGAATTATTTCATAACTTTGAGTTTAATTCATCCAGCCAGTTTTGAGTTTTGAGAACACACAAACATATGTTCTTCCCAGTGGCATTTTTACACACATGTAAGTCAAGATTAACTATCTTGTCAAAAACCTAAATAGCAAAACATGCATGGCTTTGAAGATTAACACTCTTAAACACACATGGACATTTTAAAACAGGCTTGTGGGTATTCTAGGTTTGCAAATGTAACTTGACATTTGATTGAACATTTGTATTTTCTCTTCTAAGCTTCTCTATCTTTAAGCTTATAATAGCGATGAAAACCTATATTGATCATACTGCCTAGGTGAATTTATTTGTGTTACAGATTGAAATAAAATAATTCAGGCTGCATTTACAAAAGAGTATGCCTCCATAAATGTCAGTGCTTAATAAACCATCACTTGGTGATGAATTTGGAACCACTGTGCTGATTGAATGTAAACCACCCACTGCTTCTGGGACATGAATGTGCACATCACCCTCCTAGGAACCAACTTCACTAAGACGCAGACCTCCATGGAGAGATATAGAGCAGGAGTTCAAGTCCTACCTTCTGACACCCACGTGATGTTGAAGGAGCTGTGAGCTTAAGGCACTGAGGCTTTGCAGAGCCAGAAGCTTATGCTAAGTATTGTCCACATTTTTTCCTTCCTAATCTGTCACTAATTCTTTTTTTATTAATTTTATTGAGAAACAAATAGCAATGAGACAGTTTCAAAACCAATTAGTAGGATGGTCTCAATAATTCATACATTGCATATTGTTGTCCTTGTAGTGGTTATTCAGTGTACAAGATGCAGACATGATATCCTGTACACAAGCACTATTGGTACCAATCTTTCTTCTCATTGAATTAAGAGAAAGTAGCTGCATAATCTATCCTAACTATTTTGTATATACAGATACAGAATGGTCCTTCATTTGTATCCCCTTTTTTGCTTAGTTTTGTCAGAAATGGGTATTCCAATACCATTTAAATATTGTAGGTGTGAGAATTCAACAAAATAATCCAATATAGTCCAGTAGTCCATAATAGTAGTGGGTTATCTGTAGAACTGGCAATGTCAGAAGTTGTTGACTTGAGCCTTTTACAGCTCAGCATATTAATATGGCTTTACTTTTTATACCTCATGCTTATACTTTGCTGCTGCATGGTGAAGACCGAGATAAAGCAAGACCTATATAACAAGAAATGTAACTATTGTATTTGAAAATGTCAGTCAGATCCCTTCAGGATTTACCCTGAAACCCTATACAGCAGTTTGTAGATCCCTTGTCAGTGTCAGTCTTGTGCATGAGTCACGGCCATTGCTAGACCAATTTGCTCTCTGTGTCACTAATTCTTATATAATGTTATCTTGCAGGAAATCTAAGGTACCTTTATCTTGGTACATTAAAAAGCACTACAGAATTTCTGTACCTCAAAAAGGTGCTTTTTTCTGTCTTTGGTACTAAAGGGGGATCTCTGATTCTTTGCAATCCAGATCTTGCAATGAGTTTTGCTGCTTTTACAAAATACACTGATGGAAAAATCTAAAAAAAATAGTCACAGACTTAAAACCCATCTCCAGACCTGAGCACCAATAATGTTTTTGGCAATATGCAGAGGAAGAGGAAATTGTAATGAGTTTCTTTTAGCCCAAAAAGCAACCACAAACTATATTTCACACTGTTACTAGAACAACAGCATCAATGTTCTGAAATGGACAACTACTAAAATGCTATTGGAAACTAGGAATTGAAAAATGGGGAAGGTTAAAAATGCAACAGCACAAGCAGGGCACAAACAGGAAGCCAGCAAATCTTACAGGAGCTCTTCTGCAACAGTGACTGTATTAAAACAAGACACTTGGAAGTAGTCACTCCTGATTTTTTATTTCTAGTTTCATATTCATTCTAATAAGGAACAGGAAAATCCTGAAGCAATTCAGTTGAGCTCATTTATTACAACCCTGATTCATTCAAACTGGTAAACTCTAGAATTAGTTTTAAGGAGTAAAAATGTAGGTACACATATGACCCTGCTTCCCAGAGGCAGGCAAATGTAAGTTGGGACTTGCAGCTTCTTTTTGTCCTTACAGTTTGACTACGATCTATTAGAACAATCTTAAATACATACCAAGATAATTGAATGTCTTATTCACCCTGCCAGTGTGTGAAATTTATCAACAAAGTACAAATACATTAATGAGATGCAAACTTCATAGAGGAAAAAATGTGGAATATACATGTACTTATTTCATGCCATGCTACAATGGAATTCCTTTTGGTTGTCTAGGACTAAAAATACATATTTGATGGCAACAAAAGCTATAAGGTTTTGTGGTGCTGTTTAGGTGTGATTTTTGATTATTTTCGGGGTTTTTGTCTGGTTTTTGGAGTGGTTGGATGGTTAGCTCTTTCCATGACACATGTGACAACTTGATGATATTCTGTTAAAAGTTAGTGAAAACTCTAATATTTAGCTAGTGACCACCTTTGCCTTTGTTCCATCTTGTCTCACACCTCCATCTCTTAAGATTTAGAGGAAAAGATGATACATGATTTAGGATATTCAGCAGTGTGAGCCAAAAGCAGGTCACAAAATTTTTCAATGTTCAAAGAATTTTTCATGTTCAAAAAATTTTTAAACCTACTTTAATTTACATCATTAAAATAACTGATTGATTAAATACTTAGAAATATATCTATCCAAGGAGGTCAGAGGGTTATACACTGAAAACTTTAAAATACTGACAAAAGATATTGAAAGGACATAAATAAATGCAAAAACAGCCTTTCCTCTTGGATGTGAAGGGTTAATATTGTTAAATTGTCTATATTATGCAAAACAATCTACAGGTTCAATGTAGTCTTTAAAAAATTTGAATGGAATTTTTTGCAGAAATAGAAAAAGAAATCAGAACATTCATATGGAATGAGAAAAGACCCTGAATATAAAAACCAATATTGAGCAAGAGTAAAATTAAATGCATCATGGTCTCAACTATCCTACTGAGCTATAATACTCAAAACATCATAGCTGGGCAGGGTATCTGTGTGATGGCAGCTACTTAGGAGGTTGAGGTAGGATTTCAAGTTCAAGGCCAGCCTGGGTAACTGATTTAGAACTTAACTCAAACTAAAAGAAAGGAAAAAGTTGGAAATGTATCTCAGTGGTAAAAGCCCTTAGTTGTATCCCAGCATTGCCAGAAACAAAACAAAAATGCAAAGGACTAAAGAGAAGAGAAGGGAAGGAAAAGATGGGATAAGCATGGTGCTGTTGTGAAAACAGAAAGCTCTACTATGAGCTTTCTGCCTGGTCTTGAGCTTATGGTAGACCAACAGCATAGAGAACTCAGTCAACTAATGTCCACCAAGAGCACCAAGAATCCACAATGGAGCTGGGAACAATGACGCATGCCTGGAATCCCGCACTCAGGAGTTTGAGGTAGGAGGATCACTGTGAGTCTGAAGCTAGCCTGGGCTACAGAGTGAGACCCTGTCTCTCTTTCACACACACACACAAAGAATGATAATGGGAAAAGGATACTCTCTTCAGTGAACAGTGTTTTGGTTTTTTCTTGCATAGCCACATGTAGATAAATGAAATTGAGCCCTTCTCTCATATCATACATAAAATCACATCAAAATGGAAAGGCTTAAACCTAAGATGTGAAATGGTGGTCCAGAGGGAAGAGCAACTTGTGGGATAGGAGAAAATATTTGCAAACTCTATACCTGAAAAGAAGTTAATACCCAAAATACAGTACATAAGGAACATGAACAATTCAAGAAAATAACCCCAATGGGTAAAGGAAGAGAATCACAACTTGTACAGTGGACAACAGATACATAACAAAATACTTAACATCACCAATTATTGAAGCACTATAAATTAAAACCACAAGGAGACATCACCACGTGCTTACTAGAAGAGCTACAATGGAACATATGAGGAAAAAATGGTACAGGTGGATGAAGATACAGAGAAAAGAGAATCCTTGTACACCATTGGTGGGAATGAAAATTGCGATGGTCATAATGGGAAACAGTAGGAAAGGTTCTCACAAAATTAAAAGTAGGAACTGGGCATGGTGGTTCATGCTTGTAACCCTAGCACTCGTGAGGCTGAGGCAGGAGGGTCATCACAAATTCCTGGCCAGACAGGACCACACAGTGGGTTCAAGTCCAGCTTGAACCACATAGCGAGATCCTGTCTCAAAAACACCAAAAAATAAGAGTAGGGTGATTATATGAGCCAGCAATCCCATGCACCTAGACATATCTTCTAAGGACTAGAAGTCAACATGCCAAAGATGTCTGCACTCCCATGTTTAGTTCAGCGTTATTCACAACAGCCAAGATTAAGAGTCAATCTGTGTTTGTTGAGCAGATAAATAAAAACATGTGATCTGTATCATTCTGAGAATACCATCTAGATTGTAACAAGAAGGAAACACAGACTAACCTCAAGGACATCATGCTACGTGACACAAGCCAGACAAAACCTGAATGATCTCACCTACATGTGAAATCAAAGACAGTGGAAATGGAGACAAGAGTGGTTGTGGAGCTTGAGGTGTGAGGTGAAGGATGTTGGCCTAACAGTATGAAGTTGACTGAGATAGGGTCAGTTCTGGTACCTATTACACAGCACAGTGATTAAGTTAAAAATAATGTACTATTTGCATGAAAATTGCTAAGAGAGATCTGAAATGTTCCTAATAGACATTTTAAAAGTATGCGAGATTGTAACATGAGTTAATTCACTTGATGTAATCATTTCACAATCTACACTTAAACCAGAACATTATACTATAGTTGTTAACATGCATCATTAAAAAGGGAAGTCAGGTGGGGATTCTGAGTATTTAATTCTTTTGAAATTATGAATCTATACACACCAAATTTTACACCAAACTGTTTCAAATTAGAAATATAATTTGAGGACCAGCCAAATAGCTCAGCAGATTAAAGTGTCTGCAAGCAGGCTCAGGGGCCAGGGATTTGATCCCTGGGTCTGCCTGACAGCCCCACCCCCAGGGTGCACTGAGATAGCAATTGAGACTGGACGTAGTGGTGTGCGCCTGTAATCCCAGCTCTTAGGAGGCTGTAAACAGGCAGATCACTATGAGTCTTATAGTAGTGAGACCCTGAACACCCTGTAGACCCTTCCCTAAATTATAAAACAAAAAAGATAGATAGATAGATGATAGATAGATAGATAGAGATAGAGATAGATAAGATAGATATAGATAGATATAGATATATAGATATATATAGATGAATAGACCAAAAAACAGCCTAAGTGCTATATGGATTTCACTGAATAGAACATAAAGAGATAAAGTGATCTGAACCAACTATTCAAATATTTGTTAAGCCGGCCTCCTACCACCACAGCTGTGACATGCATCACAGTCCCTTTTTCACATCAGAAAACAGACATAGTCTTTCTGTCTTCTGCGGAACCAAGGATAAAGCCACAAATTCCTAATCTATGAGGTCATTAAACCTCTATTTCAAAGTACTGACTGCCCAGAAATGCAGAGGAATAGATTTCTCATATCTGTTCTCAGTATTTTACATATTTATGCCCTTATAAGAAAAGCAGATGTAACCAGCAGATATGTTGCTGAATTCAGTATAGAACTGTGAATTTCCAACACTAACAATAGAATTTATTATGATTTTTTTACATTTCACATAATGCACTTTTATTTATATGTATATAAATCTGACACACATGCTGCTAGACATATTCCCAAGATTCCAATAACAACTCACATTGTTTACCCATAAGGTAAATAAGAAGGAAAATGTGTACTAAACATTATGCTTTTTTATCCATGAAATTAATCAATATTTCAAAGATTAGAAGTTTTACATGATACAAACAAAAGATGAAGCACACTTCCTGACACGATACTGAAGTACTCTTCCCAAAACTGAACACAGCCGTAAGAGCCTGCCTTCACAGGCACCTCAGGGTCATGGGCTCACTGGTGGCTCCTGAGCTCCCTGCTTACTCCATACGGGCATCCAAAAGGCCTGGCTGCATGTATTTTATAGTGAAGAGGATGAGTTTATTTGGTTTTTGCAAACTGAATTTTGAAGACCTTTCAAGTTTGATATTCTGCAAGAATGTCTTCATAAAGAGCCCTTCCTGGTCCTCGTCTTGGTCCAGAAAGTTTACATTTGCAATCCCATGGATAAATTATTGGAATCCCATCAAGTTAACTCCAATCTACCACACCCAGTGCAACCTACAGTGAGAATAAAGACACTAAGGCATGTTTGTTATCATGGGGAGCCACGGGGTCCTAAGTCCAGCCATGGCGATGGCTATCTGGATCAAAGGCCTCAACCTAAGGCCTGAACCTAGGTTTTATTTATTCATGAAGGAAGGAGTGACTGTGAGAATGGTGGGAAGTGGATTGAGTGCCATGAGCTGGGCTGAGTAGGAAGCCTGCATTCACCTCTGCAATATGGAGAGAGGCTATGCAGAGAAAGTGATCTGCATTACACCACTGAGATAGTATCTAATATTTTGGGTTCAGTGCTACAGCTCTGCTATGCAGTCTTTCAAGCCCCAGCAAATCAGCCTCTGTGTCCACACTCAGTCTCAATGGACAGTGTGGAGCACTGGCTCTTCATCTCATCTCAACCTAGCTCACACTAGGAAGCAGCCTGTGGGAGGATTCTAGGGAAACACGCCTGCAATCTTCAAAGATTAGCAGTAGCACTCTGGTGAGACTGATATGCTCTGCTTCAAGCCAAATGAAGGGATAAGGAAAAGTCCTCCCACCTCTGTACAAATCAAAACATCGAAATAGGGTCAGGCTCAGCCAAAATGGAGACAACTGCTTCTCTTTCAAGGAGAGTCACCCAGGTGGCCCTGCACATGTTTTGACTTTCCTTTGGAATTTTTCAATCTAGTGTTTTGCATTTAGATGGGCTTGGCACACCACCTCACTGCCCTTCTTACAGCTCTCCAGTGACACCCCATCTGTCTTAGTTACTTTCTTCATTGCTAGACAAAATGCCCACAGTTAAGCAAGGAAAGGTTTATTGAGCTCGCAGTTTGCAGAGATTTCCGTCCATAATCGGCTGGCTCCAAGGAAGGGTGACGTGGCAGAGGGGAACGGTTTGTGGCAGGCAGACTGTAGCAAAGCAACAGGGTACTTTAGCAGCATTGTTCTTCCCCTTTGATCTTATCCAGACTACTTAGCACAGGTGTTCTCACACCCTTACCCTAGTGCCCTTGATCCTGGCATTGCACCATGAGCCAATTCCATGGACACACATTCTAGCTCCAGCTACCTCTGCAAAGCCCTCAGTTGTGACCAGATGAGGCTTTGGGGGGACATCTAGACATAAGCTGTAACACCATCTAATCCATGCATCTTCGTTATTGCCTGCTCTCTGCTTTGGGCCTTGCCCCATAAATATCAATGGGAACCCACACACACTGTAAAATAGCGTCTACTGTGACAGCTCCACATGGAAGGACAATAGCCATTACTTTCCTGTATACCATGATTGGTGAGTACCCTTGCATTTTATGTGACAGCAAGCTACTATTTGGAGTACGGGGAAATACTCAACACCAACCAGCTCTGGCAGCATCTCAGCAACTCTGGTGAGTCTGGGCATGCTGGGAAACATCTCCTGATCTGTATGCCACTCAGATTTGGATTTAAGTGTGCTTTGCAACATCCTCTTGCTGCATTCAATGAAAATGTGAAGTTTTCCCTGCCCCCTCTGCCCCTATTCCCTCTACCCTCCAGACAGTGGAATTTTCCATTAGAAAGAGAAAGTAGAGTTCTTGGAGAGGGAAGGCAGGTTTTTTTCCCCTTCTTCTGTCCACTCTGATACAAAGCTCGGCTCCTCCTCATGGGAACATGCAAGGCTGGCTGGCAGTCAGTCCGACAGAAGGAGAGCAGTGCAGCGGAAAATTGGATAACAGGATAAAAATCTATGGGGCCACAGGAATCCCATCAAAACTGACTCCTCCTGTCAAAGCCCAGACAAGTGACAAGGACAAATACAGAATGTTATTTATATTTAAATATTTCTAATGATATCATAATTATACTTCTTTCCTTTCAGGCAGCCATTTTCCTGAGAGCCCCAATTCTGCAATCCAAATGTTGCGTGTTTGAGAAAATCTACATAAGAATCAGACAGCTTCAATCAGACATCTGGGGAAATCCTATAAACTCCTCAAATAGCTATTTCAAAAGGACGGAGCACAACAATTTATTTTTTTAAAAGGCATTTTCCTTAGAGTACAATAGTGGAGTTCAAGAAATATGAGTCATTCCTAATGCAGGAATGGGAAAGCCAAGCTATCTAGCTAATAGATTAATTTCACTTAAAATCAAATTTGGTATTTTGAAAAAATCCTATTTTTCATGTCATACTGAATCATTCTGTAGGGCCAATTATTGACTGGAGGTTTTAATTTAGTCAACTTTATAGAAAGTTAGTAGGATGACATTTAAAATGCTAAAATGATATACATTTTCTTATTTTTAAGCTTTGAGAAAAGTTTTAATCTATACATTCTGTGTATTATGATTAATTTTAAAAACCTGACATTTTAGAGTACATCCACAGGGAAGTACATGTGAAACCAACATGACCACAAAGAATTTAGTTCCACAATGGCAGTCAAAATTTCTTAAAATATAATCTACATAACATCTTCATTATATTGCACATTTTTGTAATTGTTTTTGTTGTTTTGGTTGAGGGGGACACCAGGGATTGAACTGAGGACTTTGCACTTGCTAGGCAGGTGCTTATGCTGCTGAGCTATCTCCCCAGCTATATTACATTTCTATAGAAATGTAATTCTAAGATTCCCAAAGATTTATTGATGCTATTCAACAAATACTCTCACTCATTTATAGACAAGACATATCTCTATACTGTGTGTCTGTCTGTTTATGTATCTGTTTACATTGAACCTGTGCAAAAGAGTCTAACGTGATGATTTATAACTGTAATAACTGTATTTTTGTCTGTATTGCATTACTTCTGCCCTGATCTTTATCATTTCCTCCCTGTATGAGCTTGAGAGTGAGCCATTCTCCTTTTTCTAGAAGCTTGAAATTCAACATTAGGCTGTTTATTTAAACTCACTTTTTCTGACATGGGAATTCACTGTTATGAAGTTCCCTTGTAGGATCACTTTCGTTCTGTCCCCATTAAATATTGGAGTGTTGTACTGTCCTTTAATTTAATTAGAAACTGTCTATTTCTTCTTCAGTTTCACCTGTGACCTGTTGGTTGTTCAGGAAAGTATTAATTTCTATGTGTTTATGAAGTTCTTGTGGCTTCCTTTGTAATTGATTTCCAATCTTATTGCACTATGCTCTGATAATGTCCATGGGATTATTTCAATTCCTTTGCATTTACTCAACCATGATCTTAAACACTATTTTAAAGACTGCCCCATATCTATCTGGGAAGTCTATTTATTTGGATGCTGTGGAGTGGAAAACTCTATAGACATCTTCTAAGTCCTTTAGTTCAAAATTTTGGTTCATTTCTGAGAATTTTTGTTTGTTTATTTTCTATTTAATTGATCTATTTGTGACAGTGTGGCATTGAGGACCTCCGCTGCAAGTGAATTAGTGCTCATTTAATTTTTCATGTCAGTTAATATTTGTTTTGTATAGTTGGGTATGCTGGTGTTTAGTGCATATGTATTTATGATTGTTAACTCTCTCTTGGATTTTCCCTTTACAAGAATATAGTGACCATTCTTGTCTCTACTAATTAGTCTTAATCCAAAATTCACATTGTCTGCAAATAGCATAGCTATGCCTGCTTTTTCTGAATCCCTTTGTGTTGAGTCAAAGGATGAAAGGATAGAGTATTATTTTGCATTCTTTGTCTTTCAGTTTTGGGATTTCTTTTTGAATTTGTAGTGTAGCTAGAAACAAAGTCAGCTGTCAAAAATCAACATCATTCCTGCATACAATTAAAAGACTCAATCCATAAAAAATTAAGGAAACAACACCTTTCACAATAGCATCCGAGAAGCCAAACATGGTGGTGCATTATCTGTAGTCTAGCACTTGAGAGGCTGAAGCAGGGGGGTCACCATGAGTTTAAGGCCATCCTGGGATACAATGTCAGTGTAAAGCTAGTCAGAACCACATAACAAGATCTGTCTCAAAAAAAAAAGCAGTATCCAAAATCTGAAATACATAGGAACCAATCTAATAAAAGAAGTAAAAAAAAAAAAAAAAAACCTTTACATTGAAAACTGCAGTGCTCTGAAAAAGGAAATTGAAGAGGATATCAGAAAAATGGAAAAATATTCCTTGTTCTTGGATACAAAGGAAAAAAACAATATAAATTTCTATACTTCACAAATTGTTATATATAGTCAGGATCCAATCCTGATCAAAATACCAATAGTATATCTCACAGGATTCAAGACAATAATCATAAAATTCATTTGCAACCAAAAGAGACCGAAAATAGTAAAAGGCAATTCTGGGCAACAAAGGCAAGACAGGGGCTCTCATAATTCTTGACTTGAAACTACACTACAAAGCTGCTATGATAAAAATAGTATGGTATTGGCAAAAAAAACAGACCTCAGAATCAATGGAACAGATTAAAATACCCAGAAGCAACTCCACACACACTTAGTCACCTTATCTTTGACAAGGAGTCAAACATCTTCACTGGAAGCAATAATAAATGGTAGTGGGAAACCTGGCTTTCCCCATGCCAAGGATTAAACCTAGACAACATATCTCTCATTAAACTAAAACCAAAAGGGGTCAAAGATCTAAATGTTAAAATAAGAAACGCTAGCTCTGCTGAAAGGTATACTATGTAGAGCTCTTGAATATATTGGTGTAGGCAAAGATTTTATGAACAAAACCCCTGTCACAGAAGAAATATCACAAAGAATCAATATGTGGGATTCACCTTACTAAAAAGCTTTTACACAGCAAAAGAAACCCTCAACAGAGTGCAGAATCGATAGAGCAGGACTTTTTTCTAGCTGTTTCTCAAAGAACTAATATCTAGAATACATAATGAGCTAACCGCGGTTCGATCCCTAGAGTGTCATGCCGGCCTTGCCCCTGGGGCGCACTGAGACGCAACTGAGACTAGGCATGGTGTGCTCACCTGTAATCCCAGCTCTTTGGGAGCCTAATCACAGCCAGATCACTGTGAGTCTGATCTATGTAATAAGACCCTGTAGACCTTTACTAAAAATAAAGAGCTAATGAAGAAAAAGTCCCAAACATAAAGACCCAGTCCAAAAAATAGGCTTCTGAAGTGAGTAGATATTTCTCAGCTGAAGAAGTAGAAATGGCAAATAAATGAAAATCATGTTCAACATCACTGGGCACTCAAGAGATGCAAATTAAAACAACACTGAGATTCCATCTCATTCCAGAAAGAAGGACTGTCATCCAGAAACCAACAAATACCAAATGACGGCAGGATACAATGGCAGGGCTCTGAGGAGCAGCGGACCCTTTCCACCATTGGTGGGAATATAGACTGTACATCACTGTGGAAATCAGTGGTGGAGATTCCTCAAAAAAGTAAAACTAGAAGTCCTATTTGGTTCAGTTACATGCTCCTGCTTGGTATATTCCTGAGAGAATTAAAAGTGATATATGCATAACCATGTTGATACAGATATAACAAGTTTATAACAGTTAAATCTCAGAAACAGCCTAAATGCCTATTAACTGATGAACTGATAAAGATGGTGTGGGTTTTGTTTTACTATATTGGAGCACTATTCTGCCTTTCAGAAGGGTAAACTTGAGATATGCATAGCTAAACAGATGCACATTGAAACCATACTCTTGAGTGAAATAAATCAGATACACATTTAAATACTGCATTGTTTCCCTGGTGTGAGAAACTGAAAATATAAATAAGGACCAGAATGTATAATAGAAGTTGGGAAAAGGAAAGAAGGCATTCAAACAAAAAGAGGAACAAAGGAAGGGAAGCAACAAGGGAGGGAAAGAACAAGGGAAACAGGAGAATAGACGAAAAAACATGGAAACAAAGGTTTTGTAAATAAGAAGGGAGAGAGGAGTTGAAGGGAGGGAAGGGGATGGGAAACAAAGAAGAATTGAGGTACATCATGCATAGATACAAAATCCCTATGATGAATGCCATCATTGCGTGTATGTAGGGCTGGGCAGATGGCTCAGCGGCATAAGTGCCTGCCCAGCAAGTGTAAGGTCCTGAGTTCGATCCCTGATTTATATATATATATATATATATATATATATATATATATATGCAAAATATATATACACTACATATATAATGATATATATAAAATATCATTATGTATATATAAAATGTACTTTATATTTTTAAAAAATAAGATTTAGCTAAAATACCACTTCCTCCTGAAGCATTTTTTATTAACCCAACTAATGTTTTACTTTTTACAAAGCAGTGTTCTAAGTGCTTAACATACAATATATGGCCTTTCTATGTTCTATAAGGGAGATAGGAGTCCAAACCCACGGAAAGTAGCCTGACTCACAACGCACACTGAAAAGCATCAGTCCCGACCCTAGCCCCAGTCACTACCATACAACTATGCTGAAGTACAGATCGTTGTGTTCCCTCTTCTAGTACCTTTTTACACTTAACACTCATGCTCTACATCGTACCATATAATCCAATATTTATTATTTCTCATGTTTATATAAACTAGACTCTTCCATTAGATTACCGACATGCAGAATTTTGTCCTCCACCCCTGCCTAATAATTAGCAATTAATTTACTCATCACCTGAACCTAGAAATCCAACAACTGAACTAGAGGGAAAGTGATTTTCATATTATTCTTGCATTTGCTATTGGCTTGGGTTGCCTGTAGTTCTCCAGCTTCGTGGGACCATTTGCACCTCCACAATACTCCAGCATGTGAATCACAAAGCAACACATTAATTTCCATTCAAGTCCTTATTGAGTGACAATTTTTTGACTAGCACCCTACCGCAAGCCAATAGGAGGACAATAATTAAGTGGTCTAAAACAATCCTTGTTCTAAAAACCCTTGTTATCATGTTGCAGAGAAGTTTATGTATTAAGTTATACAAATACAGAATATTTGTGTGCTTCCTATAAGCATATTTGAATATATTAAATATGTATGAGTTGACACACCAAAAGAAATGAATTCATTTGTAAACTTCATTTTTTTTTATTTTTTATTTTTTTATTTTTTTTGTCTTTTTTGAGACAGGGTCTCACTGTGCAGTTCAGGCTGGCCTTAAGCTCACTTTGTAGCTCAGGCTGGTCTCGAACTCACAACAATCCTCCTGCCTCAGCCTCCCTAGTGCTGGGATTACAGGCATGCGCCACCACGCCCGGCTCATTTGTAAACTTCAGGCGATGCCTACCATGTAGTAAGATCAATAAATAACAAGCTCATCCTACAGATCTAACATACAGAATGAGTGTTATATGTAATATAATAATATAATTAATAATATCTAGCAAAGAATAGAATTCAGATCCCTTGCCACGTGTTTAAGCAGGAAATGGTGCGAGGAGATACATCAACATGATTCACTATAGAAATCATTTTGTTTTGTTTACATACATCAAATATGCTGTGCAACTAATATATATAATAAAAATAGTAATATATCCATTCAATCATAGCCAAGGGAGGCTGATGAGAACTAATCTGTCACTACTCAGGACTCACAGAGATTTATTAGCAGGGTTGTCACTTATTATCAAAAGCATCAATCAACAAGCATTTATTGTGCTTTTATTCTGGGCCAATTCTGAATGTACAGTCTGCCAAAGTCAATTTTCTGAAATGGAAGAAAATACTGAAATTGGATTTTTTCATAAGATCCTCTCTTCTAAAAATTGCCTATGAATGAAATTCCTGATAGGAATCCATTTTTTCTAATACCTTTTTGTTTTTCCTCTTTGCAAGTGGAACAAAAATGGATAATGTTTTTAGGTAAACTCCAGTGGTGATTTAATTTTACTATTAGCATAAAGGTAAACTCTGGTTGGTGATTAGCACATATAATTTAGGTAAACTCCAGTGGTGATTTAATTTTACTATTAACATAAAGATATGAACACTTTCTCTTGGGCTGGTTGCTCATACTTGAATTTGGATACATTAGCCTAGGGTTAGGTAAATTAAATGAAAAATATCCCTGTAGGTCTAGCATCAAAACAATATGTGGTTCTTTGATTCTGTGACTTATTTAATGGATCACAATCAGGCATCAACTAAAGGCTGGTAATTTAAATTATAAGCAGGGGGGTTCAAAGCTGTAGCTAATTCATTACTCACACATCTCCAGTTGAAGTAGTAATTTAGAGTCATGTGTGTCACATTAATTGTAATCTTGTTTCCAAATGACAAGATAAATATTGCAAGGAACATAATGTATTATGTCCATAGGTCAACTCAAATGAATGTCTAAAATAGATTAGCGCTAAGTGCATGCAATATGTCATGTTTATAAATTTTAAAAAGGTTACATTGTATTAACATTTTTTCAGATTTTTCATTATACATCATCAATGTTTAGCTTTGGGTGAATTAATACCCTGTTTAGTTATAGCAGTCTTTGAAAATACCACACATAGAGAAAATGCAAAATCCCTGACTGAAAATCTAATAGTAGAGAACAGAATAGAACAACGTAAGTTTTACCCTTCCCCGCTAGGATCCCATTGGCTTGTTTTACATAAATGTGAAATGTACTCTACGTGTGAAATAGATAGATTATTGGCATCCCAGTAACTCAAACAAGGGCAATGGTACAAGTAGCTAAAGCAGACAATTACTAAAATGCCCGGATATTCCAGTCTCTGCTTTTATTGTTAAGTGTCTCTCTTAGCTGGGACTGTATGAGTGGAAAACCAGGTTCTCCTGCAATAACACATGGCAAAATATATGCATGATAAGGGGACAGGCTGTTATTGCAATTATGTATGAAGTTCAGAGTTGGTTTTCAGATTTGAGCTGAAATAAAACTGTTTTGATTTCAGCATGAATAACCACATTTCCTATCTATAGGGCTGGGGTCATGGGAGAAGCATTTAAACATCCTTCTCATTCACCATGTGGACGTGTCGCGCTGCACTGCGAAGTTCTTAGCCCATACTTTCCTCTCTGAAAGTACCTTCTGTAATGCCTTGTCTGTCTTGGATGAATATATTGAAAAGTCATTTAGCAGGCAGTGAGGGACTTGAGGAGTATCCAACCAGCCAATTCCAGGCCATGCAACCACGGTGCTCAGCTAACACAGGTGTTCTTTTTCTTTTTCAAAGACAGTTTGCTTTTTAGAGTTTATCTTTAAGCAATGCAGATCCTTTGCTTTTTAGAGTTTATCTTTAAGCAACGCAGATCCCTTGAATGAGCAGGTTTCTCTACTCTCTGCTTTCTTGTGCAAAGCACAGTCCCACACCAATGCTGCCACCAATGGATGGCAGAGCTTGACACCCCAGTGCTGCTGCTGCAGGCCTGATTGGGCTCTGGTTTTGCAAAGTGCAGTTCGCGTGGTTAAAGTCTTCCAGGCACTGGGTGTCTCCATGCAAGGTGAGGGCTGCGGATATGTTGGAGCACATTAGGGTTAAATTAATGGGAACAGCAAACGCTTGCCCCGCAGGTGTTTTCTCTCCATTCGTTACATGAGAGCTGCCTGCCGTACAGCTAAAGAATGTGACTGTATGCTGTGGGGAAGTGACAACTGGGTCCATGACCAACGTGCAGACAGTAAGAGCTCAGTCTAATCCTGAAAGCTTATGAGAGTAAGAAAGAAGGACCCAGAGCTCAGGACATCCCAGGAAAACACTCAGACTTTTCCCAAGTGTCAAACACCCTCAGGAAATTCAGAATAGATCATTCAGTTACTCTGTTCCCATGAAGAAAACAATATTTAAAACTTCTTCTGAAGGAGATTTTTATAAAGTTATGTCAACAAGTTCCATTTTAAAATGACATACAAGATATAGGGTTCTGAAGGAATATATAACTTCTGCAATTCCTTGCCTGGATTTATTGAGCTGCAGCATTGTAAGTTTATCTGGAGACTTCAAGATCCAATTTACCACCTAAACTATGTGACTTCGGACAAGTTGCTCAACATCTCTGTGCCATGTTCCTTTATCTGCAACCTGACCCACAAAGGGCAAGATAGAAGCCATTAGGTAATGAATGTTAGGGTCAGAGCAACAATCAGAATGCTGATTGTTGAGAATGCTGCTCTTGAGCAGCTATAGCACTGTTACTCATTTAGGGCTGCTGTAACAAAACACAGTAGGCTGAGTAGCTTAAATAATGTAAGTTTGGCTTCCCATAGTACTAGACGCTACACATTCAAGATCAAGCTATGGCACGTCTGATCTCTCCCAAGGCCACTTCTTTGCTGACACAGGGCTGTCCTCTTGCTGTGTCCTTACATGACCTCTTTTCTGTGCACCTATATCCCGTGTCTCCTCTTCTGAGGGGGAAAATAGTCATCCTGGATTCGAATCTGTCTTAGTTACTTTTCTTATCACTGACACAAAAATACCCATCACCCACAAATTAGAGTATGAGGGGGTTATTTGGGATCCCTTTTATAGTCCATGGTCAGCTAGCTCCAAGGCAGGAAGCATGGCTGAGGTGCACAGTGAGAGAAAATCTCCTCACATCATGACAGCCAGGAAGCAGAGTGTAGGGAGGCAGTGAGGAAGGAAGCCCACCCTCTAGGACTGCCCAGGGACCTATCTCTAGCCAGGCCTCACCTCCAATAGCAAGTCAGCTGCAGGGCTTCAGTAATCCCATCCCCGTACAAAAGCACTGCCTATGAGTGCATGAAGCTCTTGGGGACATCCTTGACCTAAACCATAACACTGCACTCCTGGCCCCCAAAGGAATCACTGTATCTCTTTATGCAAAATGCATTCAGTCCATCTCTAAGAGTCATTGAAATCTGTAAGAATTCCAGCATTACTGAAAAGACCAAGTTCAAAATCACTCTAAATTTAAGGCAGTAAGGGGTGGTGGCACACACCTGTATACTCAGCATTTGGGAGGCTGAGGCAAAAGGATGGTTGTGAGTTACAGACCAGCCTGGGCTATAAAGTGAGCTCCAGGCCAGCCTGAATAACAGAGTGAAACCCTGTGTCAAAAAGACAAACAAACGAGAACAAATCATGGCAAACTCTTAGCTCTGAGCTCCTATAAAAATAAAAAAGAAATTTAAACTCTTCTTATATGCCATGGCACAGGGGAAACACTCCCACTAGAAACAGGAAGAACAGGGGATAGAAAGGAATGGTAGGATCAAAGCAATATCAAAACCCAGCAGGATACACAGTAAATCCCATCCAGCTCCTGAGACAAGTTGTGGTAATGTATGAACTCCAAAGACCCTGGGTGCCATTGGCCCACAACAGTCCCTGCGGCCCTTCTCCTGGGTAGGCTTTGCTTAGTCCCTGTGGCCTTTCTTGGAAGACATTCTTCCCCTTTGCAACTTCCTACAGCCTCCGCTATACTTTCAGCTTCACTTACACAGCTTCATAGTCTGCTCTGCGAGGGACACACTGCCTGACCTCCCTGGCCTCCTTCTGCAATCTGAATGAGAGCCTCCAGGACCGCACAACACCTGCATTCTTCATGTCTGTAAAACCAGCTTAACATGCAGGACACCGAGGCCAGCCTCCAGCCCAAGCAGCAGCTGCCCGCACCCTTGGACCATGGCTTGGGAGGCTCCCAAGTGCCTGAATCACTGAACTCTGGGGGACTTGGCCCTGCATGATTTGGACTCCCTGGGACACTCTTCCCAAGTTCAAACTTGACATCTTTTCACCCAGGAGCTTCTGAGTACAGCGGTCTTGCCAGCAAGGCATGTTTTATATTATCCTAATGCAAAGTACTTGACTTATGTTAAATGTTAATCTTTTTCAGCAACCAAGTTCTCCTTGGCCAAAACATCCTAGGCCTCAACTTTATAAAAGTCTCCTTTCTGGTGAAGTATTTTCCTCCTATTTCTCAGTTTAAATCTTGCTAAAAGCAGCATGCAGTACTCATGCTATAACCTGAACATTAGGTTACCTTGAAATTTCTTCCACCAGATTAATTAGTCCAGTACCCGTAATCTCAGCCTCCTGAAAAGTGCCAAGATACATACAAAATGTAGACACATTTTCTGCCAGAGGATACATAGCACACACGGCTTGTAGTTCATCTACCAATGGCTCCCTCTTTCCAAACCGGAGACTCCCACGTCTGGTTCTTGCCATTTGCATGTCTATCACCACTTTTGTCATCTAAGCTCTGAGAAGTACTGCCTACAGGGCAGGTATACTGCGCTCTAGGGTGTCTCCAGCTGCCACTTCCAAAACTCCACTTTAATTCTGAAGGCTTCTGAACCACATAGTTGGGCACATCCACAGGAACAACTCCACACTTGGTACCAAAGTGTGCCTTGGTCACTTTCCTTGTTGCTAGGTCAAAATGCCCAACTGCACATCCTTTCACAAATTAAAGGAGAGAAAGCTTTTTTTGTTTTATTTTGTTTTGTTTTTTCAACAGCATGGGAGAAGCATAGCACAGGGGCATAGTAGAAGAAAATCTGCTTATACCATGGCAGGCAGGAGACAGAAAGAGGAGGGAGGAGGGAGGGTGGAGGTTACACATCCCAGGTCATGCCCAAGTGACCCACTTCTAACCATGTCCCTGCTTCTAAAAGCAAGTCATTTGCAACACTCATGTAAGTTAATCACTTTTCACAAGCCCTGTCTATAAGCAGAGGAAGTTCTTGGGAGACATTCTTGATCTAAACCATAGGCCCCACTCCTATGATACCATTTAGCCTTCCCTACCTCTTCAAATACGGTCACACTGCAGTTAGAATGGGGAGTGAGCACAGTTAATTGAACAACAGACCATAGTATGCCTCAAAGGAATACTATGAGGATTAAATGGCTTGGATTTTGTAAATTATTTACAACCGTGTCTGGTACACACTGAAGCCATTCCAGTGTTCATTAAATTAATTTTTTAAACATTAAAATAGGCTTTTTATCTGAGATGGTTTCTGTAAAATGAAAGGACCTCTCTCTTTCTGGCAAATGGAAATCATGCATGTGAATTCATTACTTATTTTTGTATCACAAATGCTTGACAACTTAGCATCTTAACACACATGTAAGTACTCATTACCTGATATGGTTACTGTGAGACAGCCAGGCAGGAGTGCCGCTGGACCGTCCTCATCCAATCTCTCATAAGGTGATAATGTGTTTAGGGCTTTTTTTTTTTTTTTTTTTTTTGGTAGAACCAGGGATTGAACTCAGGCCCCTGTGCTTGCCATGGAAGTACTTATTCCACTGCGTCATCTCCTTGGCCCCCCACAAGGTGATAATGAAGATACCACCAAAGTCCTGACTGGGGCTGGATGATGTATTTCCACAGCTCACTCACACAGCTGACAGGTTGGTGCACCCATTGGAAAATACCCCAGTGTCACAACAGGGGGATCTCCCTCCCCAGAACCCAAAAGCACTGCCTAAGCACACTTACAACATGGCACCTGGCTTCCCTCAAATGAAGGGACCCCAGAGACAGAAAGACAGAAGTGACAATGTCTTATGATCTGGCCTCAGAAGGAACATGCCATGACTTTCGCTGCACTCTTGGGTCCCATGAGCTCTACTCATATGGGAGAGGACTACCCAATACATGAATGCCAGGCAGCAAGCATGAATGGAAATCACCCCTAGAGGACCGCTAGTGCGCTTGCCCAGTCAGGTGTTCTTCCCAGGACTAAGAAACATGAGGAAGTGACCCAAAAATGTAGCGACAATAAGAGATTAAAGTTCACCAGCAATACTAAGCTAGGACAACATCCCAGCAACCAATTACCCAGAGTGCTCCACATCGTGCTTGCAGTTGCCTTCCATGTTTTCTTCTCATTCTATAAGCTTGTGTCCCAGTCTCCCAGTTCTGTGGCTTCCACAATACTCTTTAACCTGCTGATTAGCCCCTTGTCTTCTATGGTTTGTATCAAGAGCCTTACTAACACAGTCCTGAACCCTTCCACTCTGTTCTCCAGCACAGTTCATTCTTCTTCTGTGCCAGACTTCACACCCAGGACACTCTACTTTCTACAGGAGGTCTTACCTGATCTTGAAGATTAAGGCAGTCACTGCACTCCAATCTTTGCAGTTATTCATTCTCACCTCTGTATATATATATATATTGTGATTGGTTCTGTAACTGCTCTTGTATAGCTGATTTCTCTTTAGTCAAGTTTTGGTCCATGACAGCAAAGACCATGAGAGTCTTGCTCATCACTGTTCCCTCAGGTCCTAACATGGTGGGTCTCTGAAAAAATAAAAGACAGAGCTGACACTCTTGAGGTAACCCTTTTTAGTTTGGGATCAATCTGATATTCACCATTTACTTTTATATTAGCCAATATATTTTCTATTATTTCTTTAAAATTTTAAAAATATCTTTATTTATTTATTTAGTTGATACAGGGCCTCTCTATGCAGCCTGGCCTCACAGTGATCCTTGGGTTTCAGTCCTTCCAGTGCTGGGATTATTGGCATGCATCACCACACCAGGTTTCTGTGGCCCTCACAGCATGCGTGGGGTTCCAGGGCCAGCACAGGTTGTGGCACTGAGGATCAAACCCAGGTCCTTGTGGTTGCCAGGCAGGTACTTCGATTGCTAAGCTATCTTCCCAACCCCTTAATTTTTAAATTGATGTTTTCAAATCCCAATGTGATGGTGCTATCTTTTAACCCCAAGCATTACAGTTGAATGCACACCTTTTTCTTGTTAAATTTTTCCCCTGTGGGAAAGCCAAAATATAATTAGTAGTTTACTTCATGAACACTGAATTCGAAGAGGAAGGGAGTCAATTGTTTGATTGTTCAATGGCAGCTGGTGAAGGAGGCGTGCCTGGGAACTGAGGTGTCCCTGCCAACATGTCTGACAGCTCTACCGGCCAGCTTTCCCTCAGCAGCACCAGTGCTGGGCTCTGGCTGTCTTTTTTCTCAGCTAAACGACTATCACCATCCTCTTTCAATTGTCTCATTCTTTCTTTGGATACAACTATGATTCCCCATGCCCACATTTCTTTTAAGGATGATTTTCCCTCTGATCAGCTTTGAAAGATAAAAAGTGGGAAAAGAAAAATCAGAAATTTCAGGGGTGACTCTAAATTTCAGGATCTGTTAGGTGAGATGAACTCAATGTGACCTAGATCACCAGGCTGAAACACAATGAAGATTATAAATCCTTTTAAATACTAAAATTAATCACCCAGCTCCCTCACAAGATCAACCAAAAGGAAATGTTGAAGCCCACTCTTCTTTAACCAAGCAACATAGAATTACAAAAGTTTCCACAGCCCAAAGGGATTGCCTCAGTTTCTTGGTTGACCAGTTGTAGAAGAATTAAAACAGGAAGAAAGGGGGGGAAGGAGGAAGAGAAAGGAGAATCAAGCCTGCTGCCCTACTTCAGAGCCAACATCCTATTGCCATTTCTGCAGCCGGGTCACCTCCTTACACACAGCACTTACTTGACCCCTTCCAGAACATTTCTTTGATCCTTTTACCCCCCCCACCCCCACCCCCGGGCCTACTTTGTCTAGATTTCTACCAGGTGCTTCTTTCATCTTTTCTCTAAAAGCTATCATCCCCAGAGGGGCTTGTTAGGACCAGGCGATCCCAGCCAGTCTTTTGCAGTTACTGTACTTCATGGTTTCCAATGATCCTGCAATCAGGCATTCACCTTGCTTCAGGGTAATGAATCTCTTGGGGTGAAATTACAGAAAGTCCCTGACTTACTAACGAGCCTCATGAGCTTTCACCGATTCTGGGAGAATTGTTCACAAGTTGGGTTCAATTGGAAGCTGACTGTGAGTCCTACACAGTGTGCCATGGACATTGATGCTGGAACTTTGGTAAGCTGGCAACTTGAGTATGTTTGAGATCATCGGGATATCGCTGCCAGCCACCTTGGGCAAAAGACTTGGACCCCTATCAAAGGACCCACAAGATGACCAACAGATGGAGAGATGGGCAATATCTCTGTAAATTGCAAATGAAAGCAATGAGATACCATGGGACCTCTCCTGGAATGGACAAAGTCCTAAACATGGACAATGAACACTAGCACCATGGAGCAACAGAAACCATGGGAAATATCTTTAGCTTCTGCTCAGATTTTGCTTGGAAAATAAAATAGCTTAAGAGTAATGGGGCTGGGGAGATAGCTCAGCAAGAAAAGTATCTACCTGAGAGCACAAGATCCTGAGTTTGATCCCTGGTATTAAAAATAAAAATAAAAAATAAAAGTAGTGTATTGAAAACTGGCTGAGGACACATAAAGAATGAGACTGGTGTCTTAAGACATACATGAGGCTCTGAGTTGATGCACATCTTCCTTTATTGCCTCAGACTTTCTGCCACAGGCTGCTCTGTGTGTCCTCAGATTAGTGGCAATTTGGGAGAGTGAAGAGGTTGGGACAGTAGCTGGTGTATAGTATAGAAAAGAGTTCTCAAGGAAAATAAGGACACGGCCAGAATACCTGCCAGAAGCAGGTGTTATCGGACAGCACTGGCCTTTCCCCAAGGCACTGATGCTGCTAACTGCTGAAGGCTGCACTCGGGCTGTGCATGCAGAGTGGTAGAGAACCAATGCATTGCGCCTAGAGGCATAAGAGACAAGTCTCTCTTGGAGCTTAACTCCTTCTCTGGTTACTAGATTAAAGCGCAAGTGTTGTTTCACATTCTTTCAAAACGTGAAGACTATCAGTCTTTTGTCTGTCAATAAGCCTCTTCCTCAGTTTGCTAGAATCATGTATTTACTGGTTCATACTTGTTTACAGAACTAGTTATTAAGTATATTAAGGGAGTCAAAATGGAGAAGACATATCAAACCATGATTTCATTAGGTCGACAAATCTACGCAATAATGAAATACCATTTTATACTAAGTAGAAGGTTCAGCAGCCTCTCAATGCCAAGTGTGCGTGAGAACATGGATCAAGTGGGCATCTTTTTTATTGCTGGCATAAATATCAATGGGTTCAACTACTCTGAAGTAATTTTTGGGTCTTATGCACCAGAGCGTTTGGAGATCAAGGGTTTCACATCCTTCGGCCTGTGGGCTCATGTGTATCAGGAACCGTTGCACATGTTCCTTACAGCCTCACACTGGACATAACGCTTCTGTGGGGCCTGGATAAGACAGTGGTGATGACAATATGATAAGGATGATGATTCTTAGGCTGATGCGCATTCAAAGACCAAACAGAACATGAGGGACCGAGGGGGCATCTGGCAGAGCCCCCAATGTGTAAAACGGGTGTAACCCTTTGTTAAATAGACAAATAGTAAATATTATTCATTTGGGGGTCCTAGATGACTTTCTAAGTTTTAAGCACCTTGTCTTCATTAAGCTATTTATTTTTGGTCAGCCAAGTAAGAAATACTAAAAACCTCCCTACCAATTATTTTCTTATTACTTTGTGATTTTTTTTTTAATTCTGTATCATATTCACTGGCATTTTGTTGTGAAAAAAGTACTAAAAAATTTCATCTGGCACATTTTGTGAGCCTGAGATAGTGTACAAATTTCCAGAGGGACAGGGGTCACACCTTCAGTGTTTTTTTTTTTTTTTTTTCTCTTACAGAACAGAGTGCATGATTAATAACTGCTTAGGCCTAATAGTCAATCAAACATCACTAGAATTGTATTATATAAAAAAATATATCTTGAAAAGAACAATTCAAGCTACTATGAAGACAACAATATGCAATGTTAATTATTGTAACCATCCTACTAACCTGTTTTGAAACTGTTTCACTACTATTGTATCTTTATTCCTCATTAAAATGAATAAAAAAAAATTTAACTAAAAAAAGAAAAGAACAATTCATAGTTAAGAGCAAAGTGTTTCCAACAGGCTAAATGGTATATAATTGAAATGGACAGATTTAATGAAAAATTTAATATATAAATTGTCAAGGTGTAGCAATTATTTTTGTATGCTGCGATATGTTTGTGACAAATGTAGGGAAATCTTTATGTGATAATTCTGTGATGTAATGAAGTTCTTGGTTCACAAAGCATAAATGATAAAAAATTGTGTACCTAATATTCACCCAATTAAAACATGCGAAAGAGTATGCCATGCTCATTAGCTTGCTGAGAAAAATGGAATCCAGAAAGCTGCTGATATTTCAGCTTGAAGAGGTTACTTTCATTGCTGTTGTTTAATCAAGTACTAATCAGGAGAAATGCACTTTATTATAGGAAAGCCAATTTATCTGACATCAAAACTACTCAGGCAGTTAGCCTTAAATGATTATTCATAGGACTATGTTAGTCTATCTCCAATTAAGCTGTGCTTCCTGTTATCATAGTGGTTTCCATAGGCACAGATAAAGAGAAAATGAGCTTCCCCACCTCCCCTCTCACAGCACAACCCTCTTGTACAGAAATTAATCTGTGTTTATCACATGAGAAGCTTTTGATGGGAAGCAACAGAAACTGCCATTCTAACAACCCAAAAGAAAATCTAATGATTAGCTGAGCACAGTGTATCTCCCATGACCAGCATTTATTAATAGTTTCACTTCCTCCCTTGAATTCACATTACAGCAGTCTGTTAAGTGGCACACAGCTCACCTACCAGTGGAGAAACCTCTCTCCCTCAGGGTTGGAGCCACATCTTGGTCTAAAAGGCAAGTCTACATCAGAGTCTTCAATTCCTCACTTACAGGTAGGGTTAGGTTTGCTCATAGAACTGCAACCAAATCAAAGGAGGAAGGAATGGACCAGATGTTTCTTTCATCCAGAGTGATTCTGAACCATCGGAAACCAACAGCTTTCCAGACTAAAAGGTGTATTTCTGGTCCAGTCTAAAGGTCTGTCCACCCATCAAGGACAGAATTCTCAGATCATCATGGAACCACTTTTGACAGAGTCATCAGGATTATCTGTACTTTGAAACTATGAGAAATCATTTTAAGCAAAGGTAGAACTAGAAAATACCTTAGAAACAGAAGGTCCTACTTTGGACACATGGCCCAATACCAATTAAAAATTACCTTTCACTCTTTCAATTTCCAAATGCAAAACACAGAATGAAAATGCTTGGACCAAAACTCTTGCTTCACTGAGTGCCTGGTGCTAACTGAAAAAAAAGTATAAAATACTGGAGACATTATGTTCTATAAACACAAACAAAAAGAGGAAACATTAATACACATTTTAAAAGAGATTTGAAAAGGTGACAAACTTACACATCCTAGCCATAATCCCAGTGTCCACATTTTATTTATTTATTATTTATTTATTTATTTATTTTTTGGCTTAAAATATTTTACTCAAAATTAATTTATGTCAGCTGTCAATGAAAAAATGTCACTAATCCACCGTGGACACCTTTGGCAATGTAAATCCATGCCCCCTTTCTTTTAATATGTTGAACTTCAACCTAGCAATTATTACAACAAATGTTATAGTCTAAAGCTCAAGTACATTTTAGCAATTTCAAAACTGAATTGAGTACAAACCAAATAAAATTTACATCCTAACCAACAATCTCCCCGGGACGGTGGGGCCACTAGAGCCTTCCGCGTGGATCGCACAGCCTTTTCCTGAAGGCGCTTCTCTAATTCGTCCAGGTTGCCCTCAGCTTCGCTCTCAGTCTCCTTCCTGGGCTGGGGGGCTGCCTCAGGTTCTTCCTGTGCTGATGTGGTTGTGGCAGCAGCAACGGCCGCAGGGGTAGCAGGAGCCGCAGTGGTTGCAGCCGCAGCCTTTCCTTTCTTGTGTTTTTTTGTGCTTCTCGTGTTTTTTATTCTTTTTTACGTTTCTTGTCCTTTTTTCTTCCCACCTTCTTCCTGATCGGAATTCCGGGCTGGTGATGGGCTTAGTGTAAGCCTCTTCGCCTTCCTGGACAGCACTGCTGGGGACCACTTTGTGAAGGGCCATTGAGGCTGGACAGGGGACAGGGATACTGGGGGCTTCTTAGTCTCTGGTTTGGGAGACCCAGAGATAAGACAGAGAGGACAGGGCCCGTCTTAGGGTCTGTGGGCTTGAGGAGGCAGCTTTTCTTGTCTTTTTAAGTTCTAAAGTTCTAGAGAGTCTTCTAAAGGGCTTGGTACTCGGAGATGGGGACTGCCTTCTTTGGGCCGACGTTCCTCTTCAAGCAGGTGGAGGACCTGAGGTCTGAGGAGCTCCAGGCCGCTGGAAGGAGGAAGAATGTCGCTTGTTTGGTTGTGGTGACCGTGTCTCCCTGGGGAAGACCTTCCCCTAGACTTTGATGAAACAAAAGGTCACTGAGGAGCCTCTCTGTTTGGGAGGTGGAGGGGGGAGACTCTGCTCTTTGGTAGTGGCGATGGTGACACCCTTCTCTTGGGAGGGGTCGAGGCGCAGCCGTCCTCTCTGGAGGTGAAGGAGAGCACCTCTGTATGAGAGGAGAGCATCTTCTCGGGGAAGGTGAGCGCCGCTGAGGCAGAGGTGAGCGAGTCCTCCCTCGCGGTGGTGGTGAGGGGGATCTGGGCCACCGGGAGGAGGAGCTGGGGAGGGCGAGCCCGTCTTGGTGCAGGTGGAGAGGCGGAGGGCCTTCTCCTTCATCTATCGAGAGGCGATGTCTCTTTCTGGAGCTTTGGTGGTGATGGAGACGCACTTTGGGAAGGGGCTGTCTCCACCGTGGGTTCACCTCACCGTTTATTTTTGTTTGCTTGTTTTTATTTGACATGAGATCATGTGGGCCACTCACTTTCAGAGGAAAAGGAGGACCCGGGGTCAGAGGAAGACCGCTGGCTCTGCGGTCTGCACTAGGGTCTCTGCCGCACAGAATCAGCGGCAGCCCTCCGGCCACCTTTATCTTCTTCCCATGCAGATAACTCTACTTCTGCAGCTTTCGTGCCAGTGACAAATCGCTGTCACTCTTTTCTCGGTGCCTTTACGTTTTGTCACTTTCCCTGAAGTTCTCCCCGGAGACACAGGAGTAAGGCTTTTGCTTGTACGGTTTGACTGCCGGGGTGTTGGGAAAGATGCGTTGTTTGGTGAAGCAGCTGGCGGGGCGGCCTGTGCCTTCGCCTCAGAGGACTTGCTGAAGGAGATAACCTACGAGTTTTCCCAGGGGGGCTGGACGCTCTTGGGAGGTTTCTTTGGCGGTGACCAGGAACAAGATGAGGAGGTCGAGCTGCTCCCGGACAGCGATGCTGCTGGCCGCCTCCTTCGTCTTGCTGGAGCTCTACTGCTTCTATGCCTTGGAGGCTGCGGCATTCGTCATGGTGGGGTCTTCTTCCAGGAGACGGTCTCCTTCTTGCGCTTGGCCACCTTCTGGGTCAGTATGATCTTGATCGGGACGTGTGGCGCCTTCCTTGGTAGAGTAGAGAAGGAGGGCAAGAACGGGTCTGTGACTTCAACTTGGGATGTGCCTAAGTTCTGTTTTGGAATTTTTTTTTGGAGTAGCTTCTTTAGGCTCTGGCATGGATTCGGGCTTGGGAACTTTCAGAATGTCACTTGTACATGTGGCCTTTGCACTGAAGGTTCTTTTACTTTCACTGAAGGTTCATGGAGCTCTGGAGATTTTTTCTTGTTTTCTGGAGCAGGGGAAGGACTCTGGCTCTTGGTTCTGTGTCCGGGAGATGGAGAATGACTGTGCTTTCTCTGTATCCTGACAGGATAGATCGTCTTCTAGGGGAAGGAGATCTGGATTTGCGTCCTCTTGGGCTCCGAGACCACTCCAATTTTCCTCTGCTGCTTTCCTTTTTCTTCCTTATCTCTCTTATCTTTGTCTTCATCCTGCTTTTTCATCGATGCCAATTATTCTTGCTCAGTCTCTGTTTTATTTCTTCTTTAGTTTCCATAGAGCAGAGGGGATTCCAGCTATGTTTTCTTGTGCACTTACCAGCAGGGGCCAAACTTCTCCTATAAATTCTCTACCATTTTTTTCCCATTCAAAAACCCACTCAGTTTAATTTGCATCATTTTGGAATCTGGATTCTTCACTTCCAGCTGGTTGAATATAAACTCAATCACAACATCATCTCCAAATCCAAGGATTTCTCTTACTTGTTTTGTTATCCAAGGCTTTATAACCTCCAAAGGTTATAACTTTACTCATGTCCACCTTTTTTTTCTAGGCATTCTACAAACTTTATCTGTGTCAGTAGTTTTTTTCTGTTTGTTGCCGAGCCTTGTTCCGTGGAAGAATCCCATGTCCATCTTGCTGCCTTGCTCGGAGATCTCTCCCTATCCCCTCAGTGGCTACATTTCTAAAGAGTTTTTTTCAATTGAGAGCAAGAAATTAAAACTTTCAAAATTCAAAGCTTCCACGCAATGATAGAAATCTTCAATGTGATCCTCTTTATGTGCATTCAGAACATATATTTCTAGTATATTTCCTTCCTCAGCAGTCCAGCATATATGAAACAGAGGAGCATTTGAGCTGAACTTTTTACCAGGGGACAAATAGAGTCCAGAAGAAAAGTGGCAACTCATGCAAAGGCATAAACAGACCCAGAGGTCACATTTCCTAAGCGTTGGTATGAACATAAATAGGCAAATCTCATTCTGTTCTCCTGGTAAATGGAATAGAAAGAACCACAATTCTGATGCTGTGCCACTCAGGTTTTAAAGTGTATAAAAGTGCTATGTGATCAGATCCATCTGTATTTTGCATATAGGAAGGATATGCAATGCTTATGAAACCTGCCACCAAACCCCTCAACTTCATTTATTTATTGATTGATTACTATAATTTTTTTTGGAGGGGAAAGGGTCTAAAGGGTGATCAGAGTCTCACTACTAGATCAGACTCATAGTGATCCTCCTGTTTACAGCCTCCCAAGAGCTGGGATTACAGGTGCATGCCACCACACCCAGTTTCAATCACTGTCTCAGTCCCCCCCTGGGTTAGGGCCATCCAGAGAGAGAACCCCCAGCCCCTGCACCTGCTTGCAGACACTTTAATCTGCTGAGATATTTCTCCTAACTTTCTTGTGTGTATTTCTTTATCACAATCCCCAGATGTCACAATTGACCCACCTACTTGTTAAATTGGAGAAATACTTGAAGCACAGTCAGCAGATGCTAGAACAGATGGAAATTTTCTTTTTGGGCTGAGAAAAAGAGATTTCCAATTAAGAAATGCCCGGGCACTATTTTATCTCCCTTCTAGTTGACTGAACTATGAGATTTCCTTATGTCACAGTTTAGAATTAAAAAAAAAAAAATCTTTCCATTTTCCTTTAAAAATCTGAAGATATATCCATAAGCATTAGCTTAAAATCTGCTCATTTTTATATACTTATGAAGTCACTTTGGCACTTTCAAAAAAAGAAGAGAAATGAAGTGTTTTCATGGGATGATTGTAGTTACTACTTTTATCGTTACCCATCTGGTGCCAACTTTGCCTCGTACATTTTCTCTCCATCCACTTAACAACTCTACACAGTATCTATTATCTGCCTAGCACTTATTTTTTCAATTCATTATTCCCCATTTATTCAAATGGAAGCATTATAAAATTCAAATTAAAATAGATCCTTTGTGCATCTATGCAACAGTTTTCTACCCACTCTGCACCCAGTGCCTCAAGTGCAACCTTCAACAATTAGCAGCAGTAGTGTCTTGGGGGAAAGGCCAATGCCGTCCAGTAATAGCTGCTTCTGGCAGGTATTCTGGCTGTGCTCTGATTTTCCCTGGGAGCCCTTTTCATGCTCCATGCCTGCCACTGTCCCGACCTCTTCACTCTCCCAAATTGCCCCTCATCTGAGGACACACAGAGCAGCCTGTGGCAGAAGGTCTGAGGCAGTAGAGGAGGATATTTATCAACTCAGAACCTCGTGGGTATCTTAAGATGCCAGTCTCATTCTTTAAGTGTCCTCGGCCGGTTTTCAATGGGCCACCATTAGAGCTCTTTTGTTCTCCAGCAAAATCTGAGCAGAAGCTGTAGAGATTTCCCATAGTTTCTGTTACGCCACATGGTGCTGATCTTCACTGTCCATGTTCAGCTCTTTGTCCATTCCGGGAGAGATTCCATGCTAGCTCATTCCTTCAGTGTGCAGTTTACAAAAACATGACACATTTTTTCATCTGTACATTATTTTTGTGTGTTCTTTGCTAAGGTGTCCAAATCTTTTGGCCAGGCTCTGGGGTGGCAGGCTCCGGTGTCAAAAGACAATCTTATCATGCAATTAAGGCTGGCTTTGTATTCACTATGTAACCCAAGCTGGTCTTTAACTCATTAAGCCCCTGTTTCAGCCTCCTAAATACCAGGATACAGGAGTGTGCCACCATGTCCAGCTGGTTTTTTGTCTATTTTTAATTAACTTATTAAATTTTATGAATTCTTTGTATATTTTGGATAATAATTTTTTCTTATTTACAAGTATTTTGCCAATCTGTGATTTGTCTTCTCATTCTTTGGACATTGTCTTTCATAGAAAAATTATTAACTTTAATAAAGTCTTGATTATCAATTCTTCATTTTTGAATGGTACCTTTGTTTATATAGGTAGGTAGGTAGGTAGGTAGGTAGGTAGATAGATAGATAGATATTTTGCATACTCAAGCTTCTTTTACTTCTCTCATTTTTTAAACAGACTACAAAATATTATTAAAACAGAAAAAATAAAAGTGATACAGAATTTTACTAAACACAATAATATGAATTTCACAGTACTTGTTGAATTGCATAGTGTTGTCTTCAAATTATTCTTCAGAGGGCCCAGATGGACAGGGGGAGGAGTCCAGGTGGACAGCTACAGCCAGCAAGGCCCAGACTGCTGAGTGGACCTATAGGGAGGAGCCTTGCAACATGGAGGCAGCAGGAGGGAATGCAGGTGACCTGGTCTGCCCAGAGGAATCCAGGTACGTGAGAGGGAGGTGCCAGGACAGAACTCAGGGGAACTTGTTTACATACAATTTCCCAGGTTATGATCTATTTTGTTATATAACTATAGTGTTTGCTTCTGTGGTCTAAAGTACAAAACCATTAGATAACCACAGTTTGTCAACTTTTAATTTTCACATGCTGTTATTATTATTGCTAACTGAGCTACTGTAATTAGGATAGCATACCTATCTGAACCACATGTTGTCCTTTGGGTAATAATATCAGGAAATGCTGAGTAATAACCTCACTAAAGCCCTATACCAAGAGATGGAGGACAATTCCGAAAGGAAACCAATATCCTACTCTTAATCTATAAAAAAGCCATTATCTTGGGACAGATACAGCAAGAATTTCTGACCCACAAAAGAGATCCCTGAAGAACACACTTCTTAAAGAGAAGCTCTTTTTATGGTGATATGGCTACCTACTACCAAAATTTCCCAAAATCTATCACAGAAATCAAAGTAAAGAGTTCTTTCTCAAATAAAAAAATGACAAGATGAAGGGAAAAAATGCAATTTCAGGCCCCCAGCATGTCCAGAACAAATCCAGGAGACATCAGCATAGAAGAAATTGGAATTTACACCTGAAATCTCTGAAATGATTGCAACTGAATAAAGAGAGAACTCCAGAGAGGTATAGAAGAAATCAGATCAGAGATAATCTCTCAGGTAAAAACAGAAATGATAAGAATAATGAAGGAATTACTGAGTGTATCTAAAGGGCACACTGATTTAAAACATAGAGGAGCATAGAAATATGATAGAAAACTTGAATAAGCTGTATAGGAAAGCAATAGAATGCATGAAACAGATTCAAAGAGATATCCAGGAAATTAAAAGTTCCATTAAAAGCTGGAAAAACCATTTGAATGAAACTGAAGATAGAATTGCACACCTGCAACATTGCTGCAGCTAGTGACCAGGAAAAGTAATATTTCTTTAAAACAACGAGGGGCCGGGGAGATGGCTCAGTGGAATAAGCACTTCCCTGGCAAGTGCAAGAGCCTGAGATCAATCCCTGGTTCTGAAAAAAAACAAACAAACAAACAAACAAGGAACCAGGAAATAATAATTCAACAGTTACAAGACAATGCAAAGATGCATGGCATAAGACTAATAGCATCAAAGAAAATGAAGCAGTCAGTGAAAATGATGTAAAAAGAATATTTGCAAAAGCAATAGCAGAAAGCTTCCCAAACATAGGGAAAGAACATGAAACACAGGTAAATGGGGTATACAGGACCCTGAATAATATCAATCAAAACAAATCTACACCCTGACATATGATAATCAAGATCTCAGAAATTGACTAAAAGAACAGATCACATTTATCAGAATCACACCAGATTTCTCTAAACAAACCATCAAGTCAAGCAAAGCATGAGTGAATTATTTCAAGTCCTAAAAGAAAACAACTGCCAACCCAGATTGATATATCCTGCAAAACTCTCAAAGTTAATGGAGAAGTAAAATACATCCATGACTAGGAACAAATAGTATTGAAATTCATAACCACAGAAGCAACCCCACAAAGACTACTGAAAGATATTCTAGAATGAGGTCAAAATGACCACAACTCCCAGAACAACAACAGAATGAAACCACCAAACAGGGCAAGCAATTAAACACAGGAAAATAGGAAACCAACAGCAGAAAAATAAGATGACAAAAATAAGCCAATACCGATTAGAACCAGCAATGTAAATGGTCTCAATTCACCAATTGAAAGAAATAGATTGGTACAGTGGAACAAGAAACAAAATCCAACAATATGCTGTATACAAGAAATACATTTAACTCAAAAGGAAATTCAAAGGCTGAAAGTCAAAGGATGGAAATCAATACTATGTATGCCAGAAATACAGCAAAAAGCAGAGGTAGCTATTCTGTTCACAGACAGCGTGCACTTCAAACCAAGAATGATGAATTGTGATAAAGAACATCACTAGATACTTGTTAGGGGAAAACTTCAATAGGAAGAGATAATGGTCATAAATATGCATGTACCAAATATGAGAACACTCAATTATATAAGACAAATTACAAAGGACATGAATCTTATATATTTATATCTGGTAATCTGAACAACTAATTGAAATCATGTAATATAGCAACCATTGATGAATTCTTATTATTTTGTTTAGTGAAACCTTGTATCATTTCTGGGGTTTTTTTTTCCTATCACTATTTTGTATTCTTTAAAAATAATAAAATAAAAAAGAAAATGACCAAAAGAAAAAAATGACATAAAAAATCAATAGCACAATCTTAACAGGGGCCCTTAATGCCCTATTATCTCTGAGAGATAGGTCAACTGGACAAAAAATTAGCAAAAAGATAGCAGAACTGAACCAAACCTTGGAACAAATGGACTCAGTGGACATTTACAGAGTGTTCCACCCAACAACATTTGAATACATATTGTTTTCAGGGAACATGCTCTAAAATAGACCACGTGCTAGACCATAGATTATGCTTAAGTAAATGCAAGAGAGCAGATATTATCTCATGCATATTATCTGACCACAGTGCAATGAAACTGGAAATTAGTGAAAAAACTAACCTCAAAACCCCACAAACACAAGGAAATTAAATAACACCCTCTTTAGTAACCAATGGGTTTCAGATGAAATTGAACCAGAAATTAAACAATATCTATAAACCAATGAAAATACAAACACAGTCTTCCAGAATCTGTGTGATTCAATGAAAGCAGTCCTTAGAGGAAAATTTATAGTGGCAAACTCACACATTTGGAAAACAGAACAAGAACAAATGAATACTCTAATGCTGCATCTCCAACTTCTAGAAAAAGATGAGCAAGCCAAGCCTAAGGACAAGAGGAAAATACAGAAATTGGAACAGAAATTAATGCAATTGAAATAAAGAAAACAATACAAAGAATTAATAAATTGAAAAGCTAGTTCTTTGAAAGATTAAATAAAGCTCATAACTCCCTAGCCAACTTCATCAAAGAAAGGAAAGAAAAAACTCAAATTCAAGCAATATTGAATGAAAGGGTGAAATTACTACAGATCCTGTTGAAATTTATACCATCAATAACTATTTGGACAATCTTTACTGTCACAGGATGGAAAACATAGAAGAAATGGATAGATTCCTAGATAGGTACAAATTACCAAAACTGAATCAAAAGATATAGAAACTCTGAATAACTGAATAACGGCCAATAAAATTGAAAATATAATTAAAAAAAAAACTTAGCACCAAAGAAAAGCCCAGGTCTTGATAGATTCACAGCTGAATTCTACAAAAATGTTGAAGACAATTTAATCCCAACACTCCTCAAACTCTTCAATGAAATTGAGAAGGAGGCAATACTCCCTAATTCATTTCTGGTGGCAAGTAATATACTGATGCCAAAACCTGAGAAAAACCCAAGCAAAAAAAGACAATTACAGGCCTATCTCCATAATGAACATAGATGTAAAAATCCTCAGTAAAATATTAGCAAATAGAACACAGAAGATCATTGGGAAGATTATACAACATGACCAGGTAGGATTCATCCCAGGGATTCAAGTATGACTTAACATGCATAAATCTATAAATATAACAAACCAAACAAACAGAGCCAACACCAAAAACCACATCATCAACTCAATAGACATATAAGCGTTTTGACAAAGTTCAACACTCATTCACGATAAAAGCCCTCAGCCAACTGGGATAGATGGCCTGTACCTCAATCTGGTAAAAGACATCTCTGACAAACCAAAAGCCAACGTCATTCTAAATAGAGAAAAGCTAAGCCGGGCGTGGTGGCGCATGCCTGTAATCCCAGCACTAGGGAGGCTGAGGCAGGAGGATTGTTGTGAGTTCGAGACCAGCCTGAGCTACAAAGTGAGCTTAAGGCCAGACTGAACTGCACAGTGAGACCCTGTCTCAAAAAGACAAAAAAAAAAAAAAAAAAAAAAAAAAAAAAAAAAAAAAAAAAAAAAAAAAAAAA
>PVKA01017658.1:0-38402 GCA_004027165.1 Ctenomys sociabilis
ATTATAGGTGCGTGCCATTCTTAACCACACCCAGTCTCAATCACCCTCTCAGCTCACCAGGGGCTGGGGCTGGCAGGACACACCAGGGATCAAATCCTAGTCCCTCAGTCTGCCTAAGCAGGTGTTTTAATCCACTGAGCTATCTGGCCAGCCCTGATATTGAATAATTTTAATTAAAAACTTAACATTTCCTTTTTGCATATAAATAAAGTAAGGACACAACAGTACACAGTGATTAAGAATGTTGGTGCTGAGATGAGATAGGTCAATGTTTTAATTCTGCCTCTGTCTTTAGTTTGGGCCACATGCAAATTTATTAAAAATTTTAAACTCCAATTTTCTTATTTATAAAGCAGAGGCAATAATGTCTAGCATGCAATATTTGGGGGAAAGGTTAAACAAAACTACAAGTATAAAGTGCACAAAGGAAATTTGGTACTTCGTCTAAAACCTCTATGTGACAACTCTTTTATTATTTAGATTAAATATAGACAGGAAAAGCCCATTACACAATTTTTGCATCTGGTTATTACATATTTCTCCCTAGATTTCCTAAGTTATTAGCTCAGGTGGTAAAGGACCACATGGGAATTTGAGTGCAGCCCCAGGAATTGAAGCCACCACACTCAGAAAAATTCTGTCTCTGCTATCTACCCTGAGGGATGTGGGGCCTGAGTTCCCCCAGTAGATTCAGAAATCGTTGCTTAGCTTTGCTTCCCGGTGTGGCCCATCCTTTATGAACTGTCAGTAGAAAGGAAGCAGATGAAAGGAGAAATTCCAAGGGTATAATATCACCGTGGCCTCATGAAATGGAGGAAAATGAAACCTAAACAATTTATAGTGAACAGGCTTCCAGATGTTTATTTCCAGGGCTTTATGCTCAGAGTCAAAGGGAAATCCAAACAAATGCCATGTCCTTCTCCTGCATTGTCAGAAAAAGCAACATTACTCAGGTCACCTCTCACTGCCTGATGGCTGTGGTATTCTGGCTGGGAGAGGTAGATAGATTGCTGCTGTTTCTCTGGGACCCCCTGACAGAAATTCCATGCTGAATGAGCTTTTGAGTTTTCTTTGCTTGTGGACATTAGATTCCTACCCCGTGGACAGAGATGCCCAGCTTTGTAATTAGCCTCCTTCCAGACACAGTGTGGTACTGGGAAGGAAGGAGTACAGCTCCAAGAACTGGCTGTGAGTAAGAAATTTCAATCTTGGATACACACATCATCTCTATCCAGATGCAGTCTATTCATTAGCTGTAGGCACCCAGGGCATTGCATTATATTTTAATATTTTAGTACTTAAAGTAGGTCCTGTGAAAAAATAGCACTCTTATTCAGAAACCAATTGCTTTCACGCTATTTAACACAGATCTCTTGGATAAGGGGATTTTTAAATGCACCAGTGATCTGAGGAAGGAAACAATCATGAACAAAGGAAAAAGGTTGAACCACGATGCACACTTGATCAGTTGCCATCAGAGTTGATCTGTGTAGGGCCACAATTGTCCACCTTTTATATTCTTATGTTGCTGGATCACTGGCTAAATTCTACCTAGAACAGGCAGCCCAGGCAGTTTCTCAAAGGCACAGTTGTTAAGTGTTATCTTCTTACTGCTAACTAAGAGCAAGTTCCTTTTTTTTTTTTTTTTTTTTTTTTTTTTTTGTCTTTTTGAGACAGGGTCTCACTGTGAAGTTCAGGCTGGCCTTAAGCTCACTTTGTAGCTCAGGCTGGTCTTGAACTCACAACAATCCTCCTGCCTCAGCCTCCCTAGTGCCGGGATTACAGGCATGAGCCACCACGCCCGGCTAAGAGCAAGTTCTTTGAAGGAGGATCTAGACTGTGCATGTCTCTGTTTATCACACACATTGAGTTATGGTGATTGTGAGACAGATTACCAAGTATAAGCTTATATTTCCTGCAACCTTTGAGTGCTGAGTTAGAAGTTTCTTCTGGACCAGCACCCCAGGTATGGGACAATACTGAAAATGTTATCATAGTCTTGGGGTATCTAATTACATTAAGAAAGAGCTCAGTTGGATTCCAGGGACCAATAGCTATCCTGATAGTTACCTGCCATGCTTATTGCTTGCTTCTGAGTTGTAAAATGTCTAATTTATGCAAGGCCCAGGCACAACTTTCTGCCTCTATCCTGATACTCATTATTATTGTCATTATTAAGTTCACTAATTTTGTTATTTATTGAACACTTATTCAGTTCCAAGTACTGTGATATTTTACATATGAAATCACATGTAATAATTTTAAACTTTTAATATGTTCAGAGTAGGCATGGAATAAGCAGAAAGGCATATCAGTTTGCTGTTGCGTGTGCAGTGATTCTTCTTGAGATGTTATATCACAGTTCTACAACAGCAAACATCCTTTAGAGCAGCGTTAATTTTGATCCAAAGCCTGATTTGTAACTTATAGTTACAAATCTATTATTTGTAACTATAATAAATTATAGTTACAAATCTATTATGTCACGGAATGCAGATCAGAGAGGTCCGTTGTTTTCTTCTGTTCTAGATGATAAGACTCTTGTCATTGAAACAATAGATCCTATTACTATACCAGTATGTTCCAGTGTTCTATTGAGGGTGTTGCATGTTCTCATTCATTGAAATAGTTAGGTTTGAGTCTCTTTCTTGGTGGAGTTAGGGACAAATGGGTGCAGAGATTTGGTATGTTATTTGTACCATTAAAACTTGATTGAAAATTAAAAGTGACAAGTCAGACTACCAGGCTAGAGGCTGTAACAAAAATAACCTGCCCAATTTTTTTTGAAGTTATGGATGTCTGTGTGTACACATGTTTGTTTTATGTGTGTGTATGTTTGTGTATGTGTTTGCACATATAAGTGCACTTTTTCTATGCTCACTATTTATGGTTATCAGAAATAAGCCATATTATCTGGTGTATTAAATATAAAGGTACCTGCAACCATCTCACACATTATGTGTGATATAAGTTGATTATCTTTCTGAAATTTTGGGATCAGCTATGAGCATCTGTTTCATTCTTTTAGTTTTTGAAACTAAATTTTGACTTCTTGTAGAGTATGGTAGAGTGTCTAGAGAGAAAAATTAAATCCTCTTATTTTATAATTTTGCATTCAAATTTTCAGGTCACACATTTCAAGTTTCTTGCATGATTACAGACTTTATAATAATTTCTTCTCAGTACTACTCTTTTCTAAATCTCTAAAATCCCTTACAACTTCTTAAAGCACATTTACGTAAATAAGAGTTCATATTCTAGAGGTGTATTAACTTTTTTCTGGTTGTAATCAGGATTTTGAATTTACTAGTGGGAAGTAAACTTAGACAACAGGTGATAGCAATAGAATTATCTGGCTCAATCTTTAAAGCAGTCCATGAAAGAGAAAGTAGACACAAATAATGGTGTGTGTTCTTAGGACAAGTCTTTCTGTGTGAGTGGATCCTTTCTGGGGAAAAAAAAAACATTGTGATGAATCTTTCTAAGTTCTGGCTTTCCCTACATCTTCCCTGTATTAGTTTACTTCTTTGGGTGCAACAAATTGCCACCAATGTAGTGGCTTGCTGCAATGCATATATACATTAACTATAGTTAGAAAGGTCACAAGTCCAAAATGTGTCATGGGACTGAAGTCCGTCAGTCAGTGGCACTAGCACCTTACAGACACAGGGGGAGAGCACAGCCCTGACCATTCCCAGCACTTGAGGCTGCTGCAATTCCTTGGCCCATGGTGCCATATCACTTTGACTCTTGCTTCCCTTCTCTTGTCTCATTCTCTGATTGTGAACCTTCCTTTACTCTTATAAGAACTCCTGTGGTCACGCTGGGCCTACCTGGATAAACCAGGGTGACGTTCCCAGGTCAAGATCTCTCATAAGCCACAGCAGCAGAGACGTTTTTGCTCTGTGTGGTGGTATAGTCTCAGGAATTGAAAGCTGTTTTAGTCCACTTTGCAACATTATGATCGAGTTGTCACAGACTGTATAATTTATAACAAAATGATCTTTATTCTCACATTTCTAGAGAATGGAAAACCCAAGGTCCAGGTGCTGGTAGAGCAGAACCTGGTTTCTCTGCTTCCAAGATGGTGCCTTGAATATTGCTTCCTCAGAGGAAGGGAGCACTGTTTCCTCACATGGCAAAGAGTAGAGGAGAATAAACTCACCTGCATTCTCTTTTCATAGTGGAATTCATTTATTAAACCAAATATTTGTCATTAGGGCTCAACTCCCAACATTCTTATGTTGCTGATGAAATTTCTAACACATGAGTTTTGGATGGAACCATACTATTTAAACCACTAGAGAGGTAGCTTTGGTGGCCCATGATTCCACTTATGAAACATTTGTTCATATTATGTCTTCTAACCAAATTGCCTCTTGCTAGATATCTTCAATAGGTTCTACTTCTTCCCATATCAAAACATCTTCATCAAATCCTCTGTATTTGGAGCTGTTCTTGTTTTCTATTTCTGACTTTTCCTTCTTGTATCTAACCTCTGTCATGATAAGTTGCACTTTACTATGTCCGGTTAAAATTCCGACCCTTTCTAGCTCTCGTATAGGTCAGTTCTCTCACCTGAGATGTATACTTTTCACTTCTTCTGAATCTTATTTATTCTCCACAGTTCAGCTCAGGTCTTACCTCCTAAGTGAGATTTCCCAAATGACTTTGCTCTCTTTGATTTCTCTCTTCATGACGTTTATGGTTTGCACACACAACTAACGACATCTGTGTTCATATACATGGTATGTATTTGTTTTTCTTGCCTATTTCTTTTGCATGTTAAGTCATCTATGGTGTGGTGTCAAACATATGGTACTAACAAGTAAGACATGCTCACGGCCTCATTTGTTCTTCTCTTTTGATAGGTTCATGCTTTTCAGGAACTTGCACTTAGAATCCAAGAAAATAGTCTAATTTGATAGCTATTGAAGAAACAACAGGAGGTTCTTTGTGTCCATTCCATAATTCATTGTGTGGCTATTTTGTCCACTTTCTTTTTTTTTTGAGATAGGGTGTCACTATGGTCCAGAATGGCCTTGAACTCACTTTGTAGCCTAGGCTGGCCTCAAACTCACAGCATTCTTCCTACATCAGCCTCCTGGTTACAGGTATGCCCATGCGCATTTGAGTCTTGAGCTCTGTGATATATAATGTTTATATTCAGACTTTCTCATAAGAATTAACTGACCTTTTGTTTTTCTTCTGTATTTGGTGCAGGGTCTACAGGGTGTACAGGGGCTCACTATGTAGGTCGGACTCATAGTGATTCTTCTATTTTCAGCTTCCCAAGAACTGGGATTACAGGTGCGCATCAGCACGCCCTCCCAACGCACCCAGCGGGCGGGCCGGCACAGCACACCAGAAATCAAATCCTGGCTGCTGTGCTCTGTCTAACTAAACAGGTGCTTTAGTCCGTTGAGCTATCAGGCCAGCTCTTCCTTTTTTTCACTGATCTTCTATTTACCAAATAAACCTGAAATTTTTGAGCAGTTGTTTTAGCTTGTCAGTTTTTGCAATAATGAACCTAAGAGAAAGGTATTACAATTTTTCCCATATATGTCATATTCAGAAAAATAAACTAAGGTAAATAACATAAATGACAGGACAATATTGGAGACAGGAATCAAATTTAGGCAATCTGACATTCAGGTATTTGCTGTTCGTATAAGCAATTGAGTTATGTCTGTATTCACCTTGGCTAGCTGATAAAACTTTAAATGGAAGAATATAATTTACTATATAGAGGGGGGCAACACAATGTTAAAAGGCTTGAAATTTTTGAAGCAAAAGTGACCTCTCTTTTGGGCCAGCAGCATTTGATAGTAAAGCACATTGTCTGCACATTGACTGGGCTTATTCTGTTTCCTGCTGCTGATGTGATGGAAGATAAGTGAGAAGTAACTCACCGATGTCTTCCAAGGCAAATTTGTGGAAGACAATTTTCCTGAGAGGAATCTCATTGCCCAGATCTCCCAAGATGAGCCGTCAGTATTGCCTGCAGGATCACAATGCCAGGAGGGCTGCTGGCCCACGTACACCGCACAGATGCACAGTAACTGATTTCCTGAGTGTGCACATATATTTCTATGTTTCATGCAGCCATTTTGACTTATTTCAACAAATATTTTTTTCTACTTGGACTCTTAATTTATGAAATTGTTTCACATATTGTTTTAGCCAGAAATACTTAAGCCTTTGGAAAATATAAATATTGCCCACCATGAAATGCCAGTGGATTTTTTCTACTCTTGTGTTAATTATGACATATTAAATAACAATTTTAACCAAAACCATTTACATTAGAGTATCATTTTCCATAATTTATGAAACACTTCACATAGAGAAATAAAGAATCTGCTTCTTAGAGGTAACTACTGAAGTCTGATTTATGCTCTGTGAGCAAAATATGATACAGCCATCTGCACCATTATAGATTATGGGAGATTAGTGTAACAGAAAACTTCATTTCACAAAAAAGTAAAGCAATGCAAACCATTTGTCGTTTAAATTTTCTTGCTAGCTGGTAAACTCTATATTAAGGAACATCTTTAATCACCATAAGTGAATCAATCAATCAATCCTTGCTGTTATCCATCTTGCAGCACAATATGTAGATGTCCACATGACGAGCAGCTGTGCTGTAGGCCAAGGTCTACTTTATTTATTCACTCTAACTTTATGCCTTTTATTTTTTTGGCTCTTGTTTGAAGCTAGCTTTTCCTCTGTTTGAATACTTCCAATACATGAGATGTTTTTTTCAGACCATTATTCAAGTTACTATTTAAGGTTCAAATTCAAATGTTTTGAGCCATGCTAGCCTGTAGTTTTGGTGTTCCCTCCAAGCTGGCCCTCAACCCATCAAATGGACAGGATCGTTCATGATCATCCAGTTGACTTTTTATACCCATGTGAGTGCAAATGTATCTTAAAGAACAGTCTGATAAAGTGTTTTGTGTTCGATAAAGTAACAGAAAATTAGATAGAAATTTAATTATTTATATAAAGGAAAATGAAAAATGTGATCTCTTATTCAAATACAGGATAATGGCTATAATCCTTAAGTTTGATGAAGAACCAGAAAAGATAATTTTAGGAACTTCAGCATATATTAATGTGGAGTTCTATTCCTGGATTCAAAAAAGCAATGTGAGTAAGCAAAGGATGGAGGCTTGTAACGAAGTAGACATTACACTCATCATCCCTCTAACGTTCCCCAAGCCCCTTCCTCCTCCTTTGTGTAGATGCCGTGTGCTTTAGGCGAGCCCCAGGAGTGGGGTTACCCTACTCAGTGTAAGACTGCCTCTTTTTGCTGAGTTCAGGTAACTCAGACTTCAGCCAATTAGTGCCAGTGCTTCACTGGTTATAGGGATCGGTACTGCGGTGGTCCAAACACCAAGAAGCTCAGTATTTTTGATCAATGAATATGGAGCTTCTATCTCCTAACAGGGATCACGAATTTATATGGGTTTAATGGATTACTGCAGGAAGCATCTTTCCTTCAAAAGACGATTAGCCAGAGGCCAAGTGGATAAGAACAGTTGATATGAAAAGAAAAAGCACCAATACCAACAGAGTGGTGTGGTAATTGAACTGTATCTGAAGATCTGAAGTTCATGTTGTCTCCACATTTTTCTGTTACTTCAAGAAATGTTTGGTTTATAGATTTAGTTACTTTGAATTGGAGTTTGCTTTTTTTTTTTTTTAAAGTTTCTACTTATTTTTATTTTATTAAAAATCCTCACAAATTTGAATATCACAAATATATCTAAAAAAGCACAGGATATGTGGAATTAGATGAGAGTAGACTAAGCTAACATGCTTACTAATCTGCTATAAAAATTTTAGCATGCTAGAAAATATTTTGAAATAATTATAAAGAAAATGAAAACCTAAAATACACAAGTATATGTTTGCATGAACGTGAATAAATATGAGTTGTATCTGACTCAGGGAAGTCTTAAGGGTCAAGGACTGATTTTCACCAGCATATAGAGATGAGAGAGAAAATAAATATGCAAAGTGCAGAGCTAGAACCAAGACTTAAAATCTTGGGATCCTGAAATGAACTCTCTCTCTCTTTCCCTCTGTCTGTCTTTCTTTGTCTCATTTTTTTTCTCTGTGTGTGTCTTTGTCTTAAAATGGGTAATAGAAGAACTGTATCAACTAGTCCAGATAGATCATAATAATATTTTCTTTTGGCAGATTATGAAAAACATAAATTCTCATTTAAAGACAAAACTCACATATGTGGGTATGGAATTCAAATTTACACTATTTACATAGATAGAAAAGTTTCTTTCAAAGAATAACAATAAAAATATAACTTGACCCCAGTGTAGTGTGATTTCTGGTGTGCTTTATAGAAATAATGTGAAACAAGTATGCATAAACATTCCCATAGCCCATGATATATTTCACTAAAAATGAAAATAAACTCAGAAGAAAACAAGTAAGATAATAAAGTTCAATAAAAATACATTGATAAACAGGTGACTAAATCTAAATAAACAATGGCTATGAAAGAACTAAATAAGCTAAAGGAATTTTCTATTTTATTTTATTTTTTTATGTATTTAGTGCAGGGTCTATCTTACTACGTAGATTAGACTTGTAGTGATTCTCCTGTTTTCAGCCTCCCAAGCACTGGGATTACAGGCACACACCACCATACCCAGACTCAATATCCACCTCAGTGTGCCCCCAGGGGTGGGGGCAGGGACAGCACCGCACCGCTGTGCTTTGCCTAAGCAGGCATTTAGTCTTCTGAGCAATCTGGCCTGCTGAACAAAAGGAATTTTTTGAGGGAACATAGTAATTCTTCACAACAGAGTGAAACTAAGATGCCTTAAAACAATGTGGAAAATTGAGATTTCCGCATTCAGAAATCAGTTTTACAAGGTTTTGTATTTCAAAAAGCACAATGAATCTTAGTATACTGTTTTGCCTTTTTTTTTTTTTGCAGAACCGGGGATTGAACTCAGGCCCATGCACTTGCCAGGGAAGTGCTTATTCCACTGAGCCATCTCCCCAGCCCCTGTTTTGCCTTTTTCTTATTTCAACACTTTGCCAGTTATTCCTTCTGTTTTGCAAAGTTGTAGTTTGTTATTTTTTAATGGTGAAAAGTATTCCAAAGTATGAATATGATAATTTCCCCATTGGTGGACATTTGGGTTGTATCCTGTTTTTGCTTAGTATGAATCAATATTCTACAAACATGCTTTACCTTGATTCTGGGTGTGTATGTATACACTCATTTCTTGTGGTTTCCTCCTTGGGACTGAGCTAGTGGGTCAGAGGAAGAGAGTCCATATAGTTTTGGTAGAAAACTATTGTCAATAGTGTTGTACCAGTTGGTACTCTTCTGTGTAAGCAGTACGTGAGAGTTTCAACTATTCACGTCCTTAATAATACTTACTATATTGCCAATTATTAAGCATATGTTTGCCATTTGTATGGTTATGCAGCATTATTTTAATTTCCTTTTTTTTTTTTTTTGGCAGAACCAGGAATTGAACTTAGGCCCTTGTGCTTACCAGGGAAGACCTTATTCTACTGAGTCATCTCCCCGGTCCCTTTAATTGCATTTCCTGATCACTGATAGTACTGAGAAAGGTTTACTTTACTTATTAATTCTGTACATATTTTCTTTGGTGAAGTTCTTGTCTGAATTCTTGTTTGTTTCTTTTCTTTTTGTCTTTTTGAGACAGGGTCTCACTACGCAGTTCAGGCTGGCCTTAAACTCACTTTGTAGTTTAGACTGGTCTCGAACTCACAACAATCCTCCTGCCTCAGCCTCCCGAGTGCTGGGATCTTGTCTGAATTCTTATTCATTTTTACTTTTTTCTATTTTTTTTTGGTGCAGGGTCTAACTATGCATGCAGCCCACATTCATGGTAATCTTCCTGCTTTTTGCCTCCCACGTGCTGGGATTACAGGCGCGCACCACTACGCCAGGATTGCATCACCGGCTCAGCGCACCCAAAGGCGGGGCCAGCACGGCTTGGGGAACCAAGGATCGAACACTGGTCCCTGCGCTTACCTAAGCAAGTGCTTAGTCCGCTGAGCTACACCGCCGGCCCTCTTATTCAGTTTTTAATGTTTTTCTTATTGAGTTGTAGGATTTTTTCTATATTCTGGATATGAATCATTTATAGTACATAGATATTACAAATATTTTCTTCCACTTTGTGGAAGAAAAATGTGACTGGCCTCTTTGTTTTCTTAATATTTAAAAAAAAATGTATTTACTGCAGGGTTTACAGGATCTTACTACGCAGATTGGGCTCATCAAGTCATCCTTCTGTTTTCAGCCTCCCAAATGCTGGGATTACAGGCGCGTGCCTCTACGTCCAGTCTCAGTCACTCTCTCAGTGTGCTCCAGGGCTGTGGCTGGCAGGGGACATGGGGACTGAATCCCAGTCCCTGCATCTGCCTAAGCAGGCACTTTAGTCCACTGAGCTATCTGGCCAACCCTGTTTTCTTAATAATGTTTTTTAACTAATAGAAACTACAAAGTTTTCTTTTATGTTTGCTACTTTTAGAGTTCTATTTTTTCATTTTAAAGAGAAAAAATATAAAATAATAAAACAATTTCAAAACAGATTAGTTGGAGAACTTTAATAATTAATATATTGCATATTATTGTCTTGGTAGTGATTATTCAGAATATAAGACATAGGCATGATATCTTACCCAAACAATATTATCACAAATATTTATTTTCAATGAACTAAGAGAAACTAGCTGTATAATTATCTTAACTATCATATGTATAAATATTTGTTTTCCTTTTCTTCCTCTCCCCTACCACAGTTTGTCTTTTATTTTGGACAGTTTGTTACCAATTCACAATATCTACTGTACATTTTGGATCTTATTTATTTGTTCAGTTTCCCACAGTAGTGTGACAGTACAGTGTTTACACATATGAGTCTGAGTTATTCCATCTATTAGTATAAACTCAAGTTGCATTCATTTCTCTAAAAAGCCTCCAGCCTGTCTTTTTATGGCAAAGTAGCATTGCATTATTTAAACAACCCCATCATTTTTATCCATTTCTCAGTTGATGGACATTTGGGTTATTTCCAAGATTTAGCTATTACAAATTATGCTGCTATAAACATGGGTGCATATATATTGCTTTGGGATGATTTTTTTAATTCTTCTGGGAAGATACCAAGAAGGGGGGATAGCCGGCTTGAATAGGACCTCTAATCCTAGTTTTATAAGGAATCTCCACACTGGTTTTCACAGTGGTTGCACCAGTCCACACTCCCACCACAGCCTCACCAGCATTTGCTATTGGTTGATTTTTTTCATGATGGCCATTCTTTCTGGGATGAGATGTAATCTGTGTTGCTTTTTTAAAAAATTTGCATCTCTCTAAGGACCAATGGTATTGAACATGTTTTCATATATTTATTTTTATGTGTATTTATTCATCTGACAAGTATGTATTTATATCAGATGTCCATATTGTTATTGGGACTTTGAATTTGGGGGCTCTGACTTTTAGTTCTTTGTATGCTCTAGAAAAAAGTCCTTTATCTGAGGGACAACTGGCTATAAGTTTTTCCTGTTCTTTGGGTTATCTTTTTACTCTGTTGGTGATTTCTTTTGTTGTGCAAAAGTCTTTTAATATAGTGAGATTCCATTTGTTGATTCCTTGTAATATTTCCCCTGAAGTCTGGGTTTTGTTCATAAAGTTTCTGCTTACGCTTATGTCTTTGAGATTTCTATTTTTTCTTCAGTAAATTTAGTGTTCCTATGGTAATATTTAGATCGTTGATCCATTTTGACTTTGGTTTAGAGCACAATGATAGACATGAGTCTAGTTTTAGTCTTTGGCATATGGGAAGCCAGTTTTTGCAGTACCGTTTATTAAAGAACAATCTTTCTTCCAGTGAGCATATTTAACTCCTTTGTCAAAGATAACTGAGTGTGTTTGGGGTTGCATCTTTCACTCTTCCACTGATCTTGTTTTTTTTTTTCTTTTTGCCAAGACCATGCTGATTTTAATCATAGCATTTTTGTAGTATAATTTCTGATCTGGGATTGTGATGCCCCCTGACTTGTTTTTGTTGCCCAGAATTGCTTTTTCTAGTTTAGATCTCTTCTGGTTCCAAATGAATTTTAGAAATGTTTTCTCTAGCTCTATGAGGTACACTAGTGGTATTGTGATTAGAATTGCATTATTTTTATTTTTTGGTACCAGGAATTGAACTCAGGACCTTTGGCCAGTCAGGTAGGTGCTTATACCACTTAGCTATCTCCCAGCCCAGGAACTGTATTAAATCTGTATAGCAGTTTTGGGGGCATGGCCATTTTCACTATGTTGGTTGGTTCTTCCTATCCAAGAGCAAGGGATATCCTTCCATTTTCTGCTGTCCTCTTCAATCTCCTTTTTTAGGGTGCTTTAATTTTCACTACAGATCTTTTATACTCTTTGTTAGATTGATTCTTAAGTATTTCATCTTGTAGATGTTGTTGTGAAGGAGTGCTTTCCCTAATTTCTTTCTCATGAATTTGTTGTTTGTGTAAAACATGCTATTGATTTTTTGAGTGTTGACTTTGTATTCTGTTACATTGCTGAATTTTTTTTTTTAAGTACTGGGGATTGAACTCAGACACTACTGAATTTGGTATCAAATGTACAAGTGTTTTAATGGAGTTTTGGGGGTCTTGCATGTAGAATATGGTATCATCTGCAAATAATGATAATTTGTTTGTTTCCATATGCCAAATTTTAGGAAATTTTATTCCTAAATTAATTATTTAAACTGTAATTATAATTAAATTATTTAATTACATAAATTAATTCTTAAAAATAAAATTTATTCTTTTTATTTTTTTCTCTTATCTAATCACTCTGGCTAATGTTTTCCAGAAATATATTGAATAGGAGTTGTGATAATGAACATCCTTGTCTTGTCCTTGATTTTAGAGTGAAAACCTTCAGATTTTTTATTTTTTATTTTTGGTTGAACCAGCGATTGAACTCAAGCCCTTGTGCTTGCCAGGCAAACACTTATTCTACTGAGCCATCTCCCTGGCCCCAACCTTCAGATTTTGACCATTTAATATGATGTTATTTGTCATAGATGACTTAGTACTGAAGTGAAGACCTTCTATTTAAATTTTTTGCAGATTTTCATTTGATCATGAATGGGTGTTGGACTTTGTCAGGTTTTTTTTTTGCTTCTATTGAGATGATCATGTGATTTTTGTCTTTGGTTCTATGAATGTGGTGCATTACATTTACCAATTTGCATATGTTGAACTATCATCCCTGCACCCCTGGAATGAATCATACTTGGTGGTCATGTATAATCTTCTTGATGATTTGCTACATTCGGTTTATCAGTATCTTATTAAGGATTTTTGTATCTATGTATTTTTATATTTGTGTAAGGAGTTTTACATCTATGCCTGTGCTTTTCTTTTTTGGTTGCATTCTTCTCTGTTTTTGGAATCAGGACAATACTTGCTTCTGTATAAGCAGGCATCAATCCTGGGAAATTTTCTGCCACTATTTTAGTTGAATATAGTTTCCTCACTTTCTTTTTAAAATGTTCTCTTTTTAATTTGGAAGTGTTTTTTTTCTTGGCTGGCTCAGGTTGCCTTAAGGACAGGTCTGGTGAGACTTGAGAATCTGGGGATCAAACCATAGCATCCTTATTGCTTTGTTTCATCAGTCACTTAAACAACTGACCTAATGAATAGGCCTCCCCTCTCTTTAATTTAGATATCGCACTATAAAACTGCACATTGCCAAAGACAGAAACCATGTAGAACAACCTGAAAGAAAGATTACTTACAGAGGTAGAACAGGTAGCCTGAAAATTGATTTCATACAGCAGAAATAGAAAGCAAAAGACAATGAAATAATTATTTGAATCACAGCTGCAGAAATACATAAATCATAGACAAAATATGAATTTATCTAGCAAACCAGAAACTCTTCCTTAGGCTGAAAAAGGGTGTCATCTTATATACTTAGTGGTAATACATTTGGAAGGAAAAAAAGGACTGTACTCTACTCAGAAGATATCCTTTACATTTGGGGTTTATTTACTAAGACTGGAGAATTTCTCCTTTATATCCCATAGAGCTCAATATTTGACAACTTTTATACTGAGTGATAAAATACAGTTCATGTCAGAAAAGCTGTGATCTACAAGTAGTTTATTCTTAGGTGTCAAGCAGTTCATTCAAGCTCTTCCAGATATCCATGCTAGATGCTTGGTTTGACATTTAGACCAAGATAGACTGCTTATGTTTCAGAGCATTCTGACTTAAACTCATCTCAGATCTGATTACATATACATTTCAGACTAGAGCTTATCCATATGTAAACAAAACTTGAAGTCATTGGAAAAGCCATGACTGAGACACTATCATTAAATTATGTAATAAGATAGCAATGACTGCTCTATAAACATTATACTGAAATTCCTCCTATTGTATGCTATAAAAAAAGAAACAAAACAGTTATAAAGGTTGGAAATAAAGAAATATGACAGTTAGTGTTCTTGATGATATGATTGCCTATGTAAATACTAAAAAAGAATTATAATTCCTAAGAATATATAATAAATTACTAGATATAATATTATAAAATAGTTTGACATTTTGTTCAGAAACAAAAATCAATTTGAAAATGTAGTTAGAATAGGGATCCTACATACAATGGCAATACAAGTTATAAGGAACCTATTTATAAGGAATACATTTAATAAAATATGGAAAACACTTCTTAAGTTAGATTAATTTATCACAAATATGAAAGAAAACCTGAAAGTTGTAGTAGATATGGCAAAATGGTAAGAAACTGAACATAAGGATTAAACAACGAAGATGAGGGAAAGGAGAAAAGATAGGAGAAAAGGAAAGGGGGACAAATCATGCAAGTATATATACAGGATGGCCGAGATAACTATGATGATCATTTCCATCAGTTTTCTTGAAAATAGCAGTTAATGTTCAGAATTTTCACTTTGACTAACTCTGTATCTGCAATGTAAGCAACTATATCGAGGACAGCAACGTGTAATACAAAAACTATGGTTGAAAACCTCCCCTCTTGATCTTCTAAATGTGTACCATTACTAATGTCTTATTGATTATTACTGTACTCTCTTTAAAACAAATTTACAAAAAAGTTAAAAAATAAAACAATAAGAAAGATAATTAAGGTTTACTGGAAGCAAGCGTTATCAGTTAATTATTTGTCCAGTCTTGCATAACTATATATGTTAATCTGAGCAACAGATTTGATGATAATAATAGGTAATATAACAATCATTATTAATTTGCTAGTCTTGATTTGAAAAAATCTGTAACATACGTATTGTTTTATTACATAGTGTTACCCTGTTTCTGTCTTTTCATCTATTTGTTTTTGTTTGTTTATACTATTCAAAATAAAATAAAATAATTTACATATTAAAGAATGTGAAAGAAAGCTTAAATAAAACAGAATTGCTCTCCATTGAGGGATGAGAGCAATTCTGTTTTATTTAAGCTTTTTTTTTTTTTTTTTTTTTTTTTTTTGAGACAGGGTCTCACTATGCAGTTCAAATTGGCCTTAAACTCACTTTGTAGCTTAGGCTGGTCTTGAACTCACAATAATCTTCCTGCCTCAGCTTCCTGAGTGCTGGGATTACAGGCTTGCACCTAAATATAACAATTAATAAAAAAAGTGTAACAATTAAAATTTGTACTCTTATTGCAAGGATAGATGGAGCTTTGGAAGAAAAATAACATCCTGGCAACAAGTAGGTACATGAAAACTTGGTGCATATACTCCTTCCTGCAGTTCCTATTAAGCAGTCTTCTTTCTGTTAGTGGTGACTTTTTCAACTTGTCTTTCAGGTTCTTTCCATATCATCTTGGTACTTGATATTAGTTTACATACTATGTATTGACTATAACAAAAATTTTCTGATGGTGCATTTCCTGCTTTTACCCTGAAATTAGTCATTTCCTCAAGAGGTCTTAAATTATCCTATAAGAATTATAATTTGAAGACCATAATTTCTTTGTGAGTGGTTCTCTTTATTATTACCTTGGTCATTGCTTCCAAGACTTTTCAGTTAATAGAATTAAAAAATTAAACGTAAGGCCAAGGATATAGCTCATTGGCATAAGTGTCTGCCTGGCAAATACAAGGTCTTGAATTTGATTCCCAGTATCTAAAAAGAAAAAAAAAAACACCATACATTATATGTACATACATCTTGAAGTATATATAAAATGTATACATATATTATATGGTTAAGTATATATGTTTAGAATTATGACTTTATATTGATATTTCCTATTCAAATTTAGGAACCCATAATTTTTACCTGTGTTCTCATGTATTAAATCTATGTCTCATTTAGCATTAGAAATCAGGATGTTAATGACATAAAAATGATAAAATTAGTCTATTGTATCACTACTAATTTTTAAATTCTCTATTACACAAAGAATCCTCTCAGAATAACAATACTAATATGATCACTGACAATGTGATTGCAGAAAAGACTTAGTTTTATCATAAATATTGTCTGTGGGCTTTGATTTTGTTGTGTGTTTGTTTTGTCTGTAATTCATGTGGGGATTTGGGGGAGATTCAAATCTATGCTTCTGCTTTGGTAGCAGCATATGCTAGCTCAGAATATCCTTTTGAAAAGTTCTGAGATCTACCATGTATAATGAAAAATATACAAAGAGCAGTCCAACTGGATGATGATTGTTTAGTCTAGTTTAGAATGTGGTTTGTGTTTTATTGCTAAAGGCCATTGTATAAAAAGGAGTTTATGTGGGCAGCTCTCCAAGCTAATTTTCCTGGGGATTCCAAAAGAACAAACCATGATAGCAAGGGGTGTGACTGGGTTGTGGTTAGTAGGCAGGTTCAGGCATGGCTTAGAGATGTTTAATCTGTATGACAATCTTCAGCAACTCCCCAAAGCTACCCAACTAAAGAGTACATAAACCAAAACCAATGTGATGGCTATCAAAGAAGCATTAAGAAAATTCCGTTTCCATCTTCGATCAGATTGTTACCTCGACACATCTTCTATGTAGACATCCTGGAGCTGGCGCTTGTGCTGGAAACGTATGCTTCAGTTGCCCATCATTCATTTCCCATCCTTTGACACAAACACTACTTTCTTTTTAAAGAATTTTCTTGGCTTCCGGATATTTTCTTCTACTTTCTTTTTTTTTTTTTTTTTTTTGTCTTTTTGAGACAGGGTCTCACTATGCAGTTCAGTCTGGCCTTAAGCTCACTTTGTAGCTCAGGCTCGTCTCGAACTCACAACAATCCTCCTGCCTCAGCCTCCCGAGTGCTGGGATTACAGGCATGCGCCACCATGCCCGGCTTCTTCTACTTTCTTGAGATGATCTACTACCTTGTGAAGCATGTGACCCTATCTCTTTACTCAGATGCTCCTGGAATTTCCAGTCTTGCATGGCCTACTGCAGAAAGTGTACCAGAAGACAAGCGAGTATGCACTCCCAGTTGTTATGCTTGGAGTTGTCCCAATACCTGACCCTTTAGTGGCTTGTTTCTCTAGGGTGACTGTCAGTTTTATATGTTGTCTGTTGTTGATCCAATAGATTCATCTTCTGTTTAGAGTTGACCTCTGCTTGTAACCACACACCTATCACTGACTGAGTGGTGATCCCTACAGTACACTGACTCTCTAGTCTGTCTAAATTGTAATTGTAATCCCTTTCCTAGCAGTTCTCATCTTTCTTTTCCCACTCTATTTAAAAAATGCTTTTGGTAATCTACTTAACTTTGTTTATTGCTTCCTCCCAGAACATAAGCTCTAAGAAGGCTAGGATTTTTGTTTTTTTTTTTTTTGAGCAGAGAGAACATTTATTCATGGACTTGTAGGGGCGCTGGCATAGTGGAAGCCTTCAGGAGTGCAGGTCTCGCCACTTGTCTGGGTGTACTTCACCCCGAGGCCATCATGGATGAGGTGCTTCTCAGCCACCATGTCTTCAAATTCATCTGCAATGAACTTGGTGAAGTCTCACTTTTTGGAGATGTGGATCTTTTGACGGCCAGGGAACATAAACTTGGCCCTCGATCACATGTTCTTGTTTGGCAGCTTGGTATGGATAGACATGTCCAATGGGAGCCCTTGCCACTGCAGCCTGGGGCTTCCTAAAGACACCTCTCATGTCAGTCTGGAGCCTGTTAACCCCAGTGTAGGACAACATCCTGTCGATGAGGTTGATGTGGAAAGGGTGGAGCCGCACCTGGCTGCGGAAGCCGTCTTTGCCACAGCTTTTTACCGTGCGCTTGTTGGCACAAATCCGAGGAGAGCTGCTCAAATCATCAGACACCATGAGGCCACAGAGTGGGAACTCATCCGCTTTTGCTTTCTTCTGCCACAGGTCAAAGATGTGGATCTTGGCATCATGGACACCTCGGCAGAAGCGGGACTTTGGGTACGGCTTGCTCTTACAATACCGGTAGCACCGGGCTGGATGACATCCCATGGTGACACCAAAGGTCTTCGAAGGCGTGCCAAAGGGAAAAGAGAGGCTAGGATTCTTTATTTAATTCTCTCCCCGCTCCGGGGAGTCTTACTTTTTTTTTTTTTTTTAATTGGTGTATGTTTACTGTATATAATGACATTTGTGAAGAATTGGTACAGGTCCATAACACATCTTAATTCTTTTTTTTTTTTTATTTTTAAATCTTTGTATTTGTTTGTTTATTTATTTATTTATTTATTTATTTATTTGATACAGGGTCTTGATATGCAGCTCAGACTCATAGTGATTCTCCTGTCTCAACCTCCCCAGCGCTGCTGTTACAGGTTTGCACTTCCATGCCTGGACTTGGTGCCCAGCACAGCACACCCAGTGTTCCAGGGCCCGCAGGGCATGCAGTGCTGGGGATTGAGGTGGGTCCTTACACTTGCCAGTAGGCACTTAGGCCACAACGTCTTTATTTAATTCTAATTCTTTGAGTCATCCTTGCTAAATGCATTGGGCAATTCTTGAAACTTAGTAGGTACTCAAGACATATTTTATGTATTTAATTTACAGACTTTTAAAGCCACTGACTTCTTAATCTCTTGATTACATCTTACAATGCTTTGTGTTCAGTTCTTTGTAAAATCTTGGCATGTTTTTGCTCCAGATGGTTTTGGTATGTCATTACTTTGGGAGTTGGGAGAAATGTAGCTACATGAAAGATAGTAACCAGCTGCTCTTCACCTCCAAAAAAAATGACCAAAATTCTGGTTCATATGGTTGAAGTTCTATATAATTTTCCACATGTGGAAATCATTTTAAAATCCATTTGACTTTGTCAAAGGAAATTCTGAAAATAAACAAAGACAAAAATAAGATACAAGCAGACTTGACTGAAGGACTCAATGCATTTTTTGGTATAAAAATATAACATTTAAAAGTTTGCACCTATTGGAAATGAGAGACATGACATATACCTGAGTTTGAACGCTGAAGTCAGGAGTAGGGTCTCAAGTTGACAAGGACCTCCAGGAGTGGGTGGTTGCTAAGTGCGTTAAGAAATTATTGTAGAAACTGAGTCCGAATGAAGTCACTACCAGAATGTTACAGTTGTTAGCAGAAGACAAATTGAATAATTAATTGTGGACAGGGAAGTGGTTTTATTTTTTTTTTATTTTTTTATTTTTTATTTTTTTTTTTTGTCTTTTTGAGACAGGGTCTCACTATGCAGTTCAGGCTGGCCTTAAGCTCACTTTGTAGCTCAGGCTGGTCTCGAACTCACAACAATCCTCCTGCCTCAGCCTCCCGAGTGCTGGGATTACAAGCATGCGCCACCACGCCCGGCTAGGGAAGTGGTTTTAATATTTATTAAGAAAATATTATGTTTCGCATGAGTTTTATTTACATCTTTCACGTGTCTTTTTCATACTGTCTTCAAAATAAGCCCATATACTTTTTACTTCCACTTCTTTTTTGAAATTTTATTTTACAGAGAATAGAAAGATAATAGATAAGACATGAGAGATGATTCACAATTTCAAAAAAATAAAAATCCAAAACAAGATGATGGTTAGTCGATGGTGATTGTCATATTGCATATTGTTGTCTTCAGTATAGTTACTCAGATAACCCTATATAAGCATGCAAAATTGGTCACAGCAAAAATTTTTAAATATTAACTATTACCTTTAAAAACTGGTAGATATTAGTAGTACAATCATTTTAGCTATCCTTCTTTATAAGTAAAGAAATGCAAATTCAATTAGGGTTCCGCAAGAAGAATGTGGCAGACTTAAAGTTTGGGTTAGGTTTAATTTAAATTTTCTACTCTTTCATTTTCAACATAAGAAAAAAAAAGCATTAAATCTGAATTTGTATGAAACAAGCCACTTTCTCTGGGTAAAAATGGTAGCCAAATATCCATTAGTTACTGCCCTCTTGTTTGCCTCCTTTTTTTTCCACTACAAAATGATTACTTATTTATACCCCCTTTTTTGTTTTGTCTTGTAAGAGATGGGCATTCCACTGCTGTTAGAGAAGGTATATTTGGATAAATTTTTAAAGGAAGACTCCAAATCACTTTAATACACTAATCCCTTTCTTCAAAGGCATAAATATCTGAAAGAAGAAAATGAGAGAGGACAGTATAATGAAAAATTTATAAAATTGATAAATAGGTGGAAAAGTACAGTTGACTAACAAGGGTAGAGAAGACCAAATCCCAAGGTAGAAGTTCACAAAATTGAGTAACAAATCGATTTATGCTGCAGAAACTCAGATACTCAATTAAAGCAAATCTGATGTTGCAGTGGTCAGGTTCCCAGACTGCGTCCCTGCTCCACAGGCCTGCGGGATGAATACATCTTCCTTATCTGGGAAAAGATTGAAGGTAGATAACTTAGAGGGAGTAATGTCAAAAGTTGTCAAGGGATCGCAAGTACAGCTGGGGAAGGCGTCATACTGAACTTCTGGCTATCTTTCCCCACACAACTTACTGAGGTTGTACTTGCATACCCAGGGCTACACTCCATAGGAGGCAATCTGGATGACTATTCTTAGGGAAATTTGGATGCCCATGGCATCCCCAGGAAAGACCAATGACTTTAACACCAGGAGCAATAGCCTGCCTTGCTGCTTGGAACTACAGCCACAGCAAACTAGCTCTGCCTTTACCCTCAGAGTTTTTAATCAACTTTAAAAACTGCTTCAAAAAAATTACTTTAACTGTGGTAAAAAGACATATTTTACAGTTTCTCACATTAACCGTTTTTTGGGGGGTTATTAGGAGTTGAACTCGATTTCCTGCTTTCCAGGCAGGCACTGTACCACTAAACTGTAGCCCCAGCTCATCTTAACTACTATAAATGCATAGTTTAATTAATTTTTTTAAAAAATTATTTATTTATTTATTTATTTGGTACAGGGTCTCATTATGCAGCTTGGACTCATAGTGATCCTCTCATCTCAGCCTCCCCAACCCTGGGTTTACAGGCTTGTGCCACCGTGTCCTGTTTTGGTGGCCAGCACAGTGTGAGGGGTTCTGAGGCTGGCCTGGTGTATGGTACCAGGGATTGAATCTGGGTCTTTGTGCTTGCCAGACAGGTGATTAGAATGCTGAGAGATCTCCACAATCCTAAATGTTTGGTTTAATGACATTAAATATTTCAGATGATGCTCTGAAATAGGCCTTCAGAATATTTTCATCTTGCAAAACTCAAACTCCACTCATTATGGGAACAATTCTATCTTTCCCAACCCCAACCACCATTCTTGTGTTTGCACTGAGTCTGGCTACTTTGGGTAGCTCCCAGAAGTAGAACCTAACCATCTTTCTACTTCTGTATCTGTCGTTTTTCACTTAGCTTAAACTTATTGAGGTTTATCCATGTTGTGGCATGTGACAAGATTTCTTTTTTTTGTAATGTTGAATAACATAGCTGTTTAATCAAATGGTGACTCTTAAATACATGCAATCTATAATTACCACACATCATAGGAAGCCTCTGCATGAAAGACACAAACAGTATCAGATTATTTAGGCATAACATTACAAAAGGCATCAATGAAAACTTCAGAGGACACAAAGTATTCAGTACAGGGCTCAATAGTTGTATAATTATAATGAAAAGGAAAAATGAAGACACAAGAAGGCTGGCCAAAGAGCTCAGCAGGATTAAAGCATCTGCAAACAGTCTCAGGGGCCGGGGGTTCGATCCCCAGGCTTGCACTGCTGGCTCTGCCCCCAGGGCATGCTGACACAGCAATTGAGACTGGGCGTGGTGGCAAATGCCTGTAATCCCAGCTCTTGGGAGGTTTAAACAGGAGAATCAGTATGAGTCTGATCTAGTAGTGAGTCCCTGAACACCTTGTAGACCCTTCCCTAAGATATAGGAAAACAACAACAACAACACATACACACACACACACACACAAGACAATGAAAACAAAAATTATGCAGATGGATGCACCTGACCTTCTTAGTTGAAGGGTGCCCCTTGTTTCCTTCACAAAGGTGCCCCCTCAGGAAGTGTCAGGACACCAGGGAAAGTAAGACCACTCTCTGTCTAAAGAGAGAAATTTAAAAACAGAGTATACAATGAATAGCATCGTTACTACAACAGCAGTGCTGCAGACTAAGATAATAGAGATATGTCTTAAAAATAATAAAGGAAAATGGTTTCCAATTCAAAATTTTTTACCCAGCAAATTTACTTATGTACCTGATGAGTATTTGGTTTATGAGTGTTAAGGCTCAACTTTATCGACTTTCACTTTCTGGATATTGTTTGAGAAATAAAGGGAAAAAGAAAAACAAGAGGAAAAAAATGTGAAAATTACCTGTATTTCATTTTTGTTGCTTTTCAGTGAACTTTTAATTGAAAATAGTTTCAGACAAATTCCAACATCCCAGAGCACTTACTATTTTGTTCCTAGCTTGCCCTATTATTACATCTTTCATTAATGCAGTGTTGTCACAATTTATGAACAAATATTGATATATAATAGGTAACAAAAATTTATATGGTATTGTATTTACATTTCTTTAATTTTTAGTAATGTGTTTAATTTTTAGTAATGTGTTTAATTTTTAGTAATGTGTTTCTGTTGCAGGATACTTTCCAGGAGAACATATTACATTTAGATATAAATCTAATTTGTCTTTAGGCTCCTCTTGACTGTGATGGTTTCACCAACTTTCCTGGATTTTGATATTCTTGACAGTTTTGAGGAATACTAGTCAGGCATTTTATAGAAGACTCCTCACTTGGGATTCTTCTGATGTTTTTCTTATGATTAGACTGGGGTTATGGGTTTTGGGGAGGAAAAATGTAGAGGTAAAGTGCAATTCTCATCACATTATAACGGGTACATGCTGTCAACATGACTTTGCTGCTGACATTGACCTTGACAATCTGGATGAGGTCATGTGTATCAGATTTCTCCACTTTAAGATTATTCACAGCCCGCTTTTCCTCACTGTATTTGTTGGAAGGGAGTCAATATATGCAGCTCACACTTAGGAATGGGAATTATGTTGTACCTCCCAGAACTTGGAGAACTGCAGAGTTCATTTGGAATTCTTCTGCATGGTAGATTCCTTCATTTACTCCTGCTTATTTATTTAACCATTCATATGAGTATTGATTTACAGATATTTATTGTATACTCTGTCATAATCCCATATTTACCATATTTATTTTGTTGTACTTTCTGAAATACTTATTTCAGAGATGTTTGTTTTTTTTCTTTAACTTTTTAGATTAATTTTATTGAGAAACAAATAGTAATGAGAGAGTTTCAAAACCAATTAATAGGATAGTTTCAATAATTAATGCATTGCATATTGTTATCTTCTTAGTAGTTATTCATAGTACAAGATGCAGACATGATATTCTGTCCAAACACTATTAGTACAAATCTTTCTTCTCATTAAATTAAGGGAAATTAGCTGTATGTCTATGCTAACTATTTTGTATACACAGATACAAAATGGTCCTTCCTTTGTATCCTCCTTTTTTTTGTTTGGTTGTTTCAGAGATGGGTATTCCATTGCCATTTAAATACTGTAGATGTGTGAATTCAGCAAAATAATCCAATGTAATCCAGTACTATGTAATAGTAGTGGGTTATCCATAGGACTGGAAATGTCAGAAGTTGTTGGCTTGAGCCTTTTACAGCTCAGCATATTAATATGGCTTTACTTTTTATACCTTGTTTTTTATACTTTTCTGCTGGATGGTTAGGACAAAAGAAGACCTACATAACAAGAAATGTAACTTTTGTATTGGATAAGGTCAGTCAAGTCCCCTCAGGACTTATCCTGAAACTCTGTATGGCAGTTTGCAGATCCTTTGTCAGAGATGTTCATCACAGATCCAGAATATTCGAGTTGTTTTTCTTCTAACTTATAGGTTTCACTCTAGGTTCTAAAATATGCAAAATGAATGTAGTGAAAAAAAATGTTTGCCTAGTTGTACACAAGTCATAGCTTTTTATTTTATTAAAGTAAATATGCTCAGCATTCTCTGAGAAATGGAAGCTATTCCACGGGAGGAAGGCACGCTGCAGTGCAGCTCACAATGTGCACACTTACAGTAACGGAGTTTCCCCCGAACTGGCTCTGTTGAGATGAATTTTATGTTGCAGTTTAACTCTTCTGGAACCTGAGGCATTAAAGTGCTCTTACTGTACTGATTATCATTAAACTTATAGTCCTGTCAAGTACTGTATATAGGAAAATATATTCATCAAATTGTTAAACAACTTTATAGCAAAGAATTATATTTAGACTAGGTAGAGCTTCTTAAGGCTCATACAAAGGAAAGTAAATCCTTTGCAGATTTAGTCACTACATTTTGAATATTTTTTTAACATTTTATTTTTTTAAATTTTAATTTTTTTATGTATTTAGGACAAGGTCTACAGGGTTTCACTACACAGATTGAACTCATAGTGATTCTCCTGTTTTCAGCTTCACAAGCACTGGGAAGTCTCAATTGCTGTCTCAGTGTGCTCTGGGGCCGGGGCTGACATGGCACATCGGGATGGAGCCCTGCTCCCTGCATCTGCCTAAGTAGGTGCTTTAATCCCCTGAGTTATCTTGCTGGCCCAAAATCTACTCCTCCAACTAACTTTTCCATCTGGGGTCTTGAGGCATAGACTATATTTTCAGTTGTGTAAGCTCAAAGACTCAGAATACACTGGTAATCTTGGAAATTTTTTTTTTTCCGTTTTGAGACATGGTCTCTATGCAGTTCAGGGTGGCCTTAAGCTCATTTTATAGCTCAGGCTGGTCTCGAACTCACAATAATCCTCCTGCCTCAGCCTCTTGAGTGCTGGGATTACAGGCATGTGCCACCATGCCCAGCTTCTTATTTTTTTTTCTTTAACCTTGGAAATGTTAAACAGAACAATGTAGGAGAATACCAGTAGTAGAAGGACTTGTCTTATTTATAACATTGGCTTGAATTTATTTTTACTTTCTAAATAGTACAAAATAGAATTAAAACAGAAATATTACAAGTGATATAGTATTTCATTTAAATATGAATTTCACAGTATTTGTTGTAATGCATAGTGTTGTTTTCCAACTGGTTGTTCATATTACCAGATAAATGCATGCAAAATTGGAAGGAAGAAAAAAGAAATTAATAATTAAGAAAACAAAGACAAACAATTGAAAAAAGAGACAAAACAAATTCAGCATTAACTACTCCTTTCCATAGATCAGCAGAAATCCATAGTACAATTGTCCAAACCATCCTGCTTACATACATACACATATCTCTTAAGCCTCACTCTCTTTCCTGTGCTCTTCAACTCAGTAATTCCTTCCTTTTGAATATGTTCATTCCCTTTTCCCAGTATCTGTTGTAGCCTTCAGACTTTGTTTTGACTTTCAACTTCTAACACTAAGGAGACAATACTATATTTGCACATGAGGGTCCAATTTATTTCACTTAAGAGTATAATCTTTAGTTTCATCAATTTACCAACAAAAGACTCAAATTTATCCTGTTTTATAGCTGAATAATACTTCATAGTACATCTTTATCCATTCTTCAGTTGTTTCCAAGATGACAAATTGAACTGCTATAAGCATGGGTGCACATATATCACTATGGTATGAGGTTTTCAGTTCTTATGGAAAAATTCCCAGGAAGGGAATAGCTGGATTGAATAGGACCTCTGAGCTTTTTAAGGGATCTCCACACTGATTTACATAATGATTGCACCAGTCTGCACTCCCACCAACAGCGAAGGGTTCCTTTTTTCTCACAGCCCCTCCAACATTTGTTATTGGCTAACTTCTTGATGTTCGCCATTCTTTTTTGGGGTGAGATGGAATCTCAGTGTTGTTTTAATTTGCATCTCTTCAATGACTAATGATACTGAACATTTTTTCACATATTTACTTGCCATTTGTATTTCTTCCTTTGAGGAGTGTATATTCATCTCAGATACCCATTTTTGGATTGGGTCTTTGAATTTTGGGGACCTGATTTTTAAAAAATTCTTTATATGTTCTAGATAGAAGGCCTTTGTCAGAGGGTCAGTCTGCTATAATTTTTTTCCCAGTTTGTGGGTGTTCTTCTTACTCTGCTGGAGATTTGCTTTGCTCTTGTATGTCTTTGTCTTCTGGATTTGTTCTGAGTGGAGAACTGAGATTGCCTTTTGTTCCTGTGTTTTGGAATTTTTAAAAAATTATTTTATTTTATTGAGTAACAAATAGCAATAAGACAGTTTCAAAGCTGATTAATAGGACAGTTTCAATAATTAATACCTTGTACATTGTTACCTTCTCAGTGGTTATCCATTTTACAAGATACAGACAGGATATCCTGTCCAAACACTATTACTACAAATCTTTCTTCTCATTGATTTAAGTGAAAGTAGGTGTATATCTAGCCTAACTATACTGTATATACAGATACAGAATGGACCTTCCTTTGTATGTCCTTTTTTTCTTTAGTCCTGTCAGAGATGGGTATTCCATTGCCATTTAAATATTGTAGGTGTGTGAATTCAGCAAAACAATCCAAGACAGTCCAGCAGTCCACCATAGTACTAGGTTATCCACAGAAGTTGTTGACTTGAGTCTTTCACAGTTCAGCATATTAATATGGCTTTACTTTATATACCTCGTTTTTATACTTTTCTGCTGGATGGTTAAGACCAAGATAAAGCAAGATCTGAGTGAGCCCTTCCACCGCATTCTTGGGACCCTTTCCTCTCAGAGCGCTGTCTCTCTTTTCTCCCCTCCCACCCAGCCCAAGCCCACACCTGGCTAGTGTGTGGGAGGGCCAGGGTACAACACAGGGGCACCACAGGTTCACTTTCAAGGGCTGCAGCAAGAAGAAGCTATTGCAGGGAAAGATCTGCAGGGTGTTCAGGATCTCACTGCTGGATTGGACTGCTAGTGATCTGCCTGTCTACAGACTCTCAAGAGCTGGGATTACAGGAGCGGGCCACTGTGCCCAGTCTCAATTGCTGTTTTATTGAGGCACTGGGATGGGGCCAGGGCCAGCACAGCAGGGGATCAAACCTCCAGCCCCTGTGCCTGCTTGCAGGTGCTTTAATCCGTTGAGCTATTTGGCCAGCCCCTGTTTTGTCATTTTTGAAGCTCCCAATAATCAGCCAGGATTAGCAGTGATGGGAGAGCAGTGGTGCGTGGGTCAGTAGGGTTTCTGCTACAATGAGGAGCACGGCAAGACTCATCAAGATTCTCACTACTAGAGGGGACAACTGTCTGATTCTCAACAAAACTGCAGTGCAGGTGGTTGGTGTTGGCCACCCAGAATCCTCCTAAGTTCTTAAAAGGTTGCACCAGTGCCAGCAGAAGTTCCATACCTGAGTGCTAGAAGCCAAGGGGCTGTAGCTCACCACCCTCCCAGGACCCCCAGAATCCTCCAAAGTTCCTCAATGCTTGGACCAGCACCAGGAAAGCTCCACGCTGTAGACTCTGGGACCACAGATCACACCTCTCCAGAGTCCCGCAGGCCAGCAGAGTCCTCCTAAGTTCTTAAAAGGTTGGTACTAGCACAAGATCCATGCCTGTGTGCTGGGGGCCAAGAGTCCACAGAGCTTACCAGAGTCCCACGGGCCACCCAGAGTTTGTTATGGGTTCTCCACATAGAAACCAGACCAGAATCCAAAATTAAAATTTAAATATGAGCCTTTTATTACCGGGCCCAGGACTGCTTCATCATACTCATGCAGGAGAGGACAGACAGCCAGAAGCCTTAGAAGTATAGGTTTTAAAGGCAGAAACTGCATCCTGTTTGGCAAACAAATTTGTCAGTTAACATATAACAGTACCTTTAGGGACAGCGTGACCATTACTCAATATACATTTTTTTCTGGGAGCACTGTTTTCTGGGAGCTCTCAGTCTATTGATGATTCATCAATGCTATACCAAGCTTCTTTGTCTTAAAGGAAACACAGTCACAGAAAGTTGAGCTGAGTAATTTTTAATTCCTTCACAAGGGCAGGGGAGATAGCTCAGTAGAATAAGTGCTTGCTTGGCAAGTGCAAGGCCCTGAGTTCAACTCCAAGTTCAGAAAAAAAAATTCTTCAAAAGTGCCTAATTGGTTGGACCAGGGTCCAGCAAAACTTGGCACCTGTGTGCCCTGTGCCCATTCATCCCAGCATGCCAGAATCCTCCTAAGTTCTCTCTCTCTTTTTTTTTTTTTTGTATTTTAAGGAAGAGTCTACAGGGTGTTCAGGGTCTCACTACTGGATCGGACTCATAGTGATCCGCCTGTTTACAGCCTCCCAAGAGCTGGGATTACAGCCACATGCCACCACGCCCAATCTCAGTTGCCATCTCAGTGTGCCCCTAGGGGTCGGGGTCAGCATGGCAGGCCCAGGTATTGAACTCCAGGTTCCTGCACCTGCTTGTAGGGGCTTTAATCTGCTGAGCTATTTGGCCAGCCCTTTTTTATTTTTTTTGTTTAATTTTTTTTATGCTTTTTGAAGTGTGAGCTTTTTTTTTTTTTTGTAGGTTGATGATAGAAGCTATTCATGAAATTTAAATAATTTCCTTCTTTGTTTAAGTTTTTTTTTATTGAAAATCAACATTAAACTTATTAAACGCTTGAAAAAATACCCTCTCATATACTTTTCCTTCTGCAATTAAAAAAAAAAATTGGTCTTTTTGAGCCAGGGTCTCACTATGTAGCTTAGGCTGGCCTTGAGCTCACTTGGTAACCTAGGCTTGCCTTGTGCTTGTGGTGATCCTCCTGCCTCAGCCTCCCGAGTGCTGGGATTACAGATGTGTACCAGCATGCCCAGTTTTCATATTTTAAAGTAGATGTTGTCATTAGCAGAAAAATTGTGGTTCACATGGCATAGAAATTACTTGAAGATTTCATAACACTTCCTTACAAAATCACTGAAGGCTACTACGGCACAGATGTTTACTGTTTCTAAAAATATCCATTTAGGATAAACTTACAAGTTCAAGTTTTGTTAATTTATATCTCCCTAGGCAATAGTCCTTTTAATCTAGATTTGCAATAAAAGTATGACCTTGTCTTAAATTTATAGTATTATTTAATGTGTATATATCACATTATTTTCCTTGATCCTTGATCCTATCTTAACGATTTTTGTATTTTTTTTAAAATCAGACTCACCAGAGTTTGCCATTGTATTCTTGTCAAGGAGTATATGGAAGAAATATATTTCAGTAAATTGGTTTCCAATATCTAATTTTTAAATTTGCCTTATTGATTTTTATTATTATTGCTAATATTATTATTCTTTTTACCACCAACATAATTCCAAAGAACCATTTAAAAACTTAATTCTTGGTAGTGAAAAATGGCTTTAGACTTTGGTGACTGAAGACTGAAACGATCTCTTATTTTAGATCTCGTCTTCTACATTTCAGTTTGAGAGAGATTTTTATTTATTTATGTATGTATTCAGTACGGGGTTGCAGAGTGTCACTACATAGATCTGACACATAGTGATCCTCCTGTTTTTAGCCTTCCAAGCGCTGGGTCTACAGGTGTGCACCGCGCTCAGTCTCAGTCCTCTCAGGCTGCCCTAGGGGCAGGGTCAGCACGGTACCGGGATTGACCCCTGTCCGCTGTGCTCTGCCTAAGCAGGTACATTAGTCTGCTGAGCTATCTGGCTGGCCCAATAAATTTTTAGTGGTTTTTTTGTTTGTTTGTTTGTTTGTTTTTAGGTTGTCAGATCATCTCTTTATTGATGTATTTTCTTATGCTCCTTAGTTAGCTGGGCACTGCATAATGCTGCAGTTGATGTCATGAAAGTGCCAGCTTCTACATTGCAGCTGGGTAGTCTTTAGGATCTCCTAATGGCTCTGGAAAGTTCTCTAGCTACAGAGCGGTGCCACGTCTGTCGGGCAATGTTGACAATCTCATCAAAAGTGATGTTTAATGTTTTTCTGCTTCTTTCTGTCTCTTGGAGGCTCCTTGAGGGCTCTGATAATCAGGGCAGAGGCAGGAGGCATCACTTCAATCTGAGCCTGTCTGTTCTGAATGGTCAGTTTCACCGTAATCAGCAGGCCCTTCCAGTCATCAGTTGCCTTGGTGATGTCATCCCCCACCTTTTTTGTAGACAGACCCAAGGGACTGATCTTGGGGGCCAGGGCAGACATGGCACCGACTTACCACCTCAGGTACACGACTTCGACCTCGTTGGGGTCGAACTTGGGTGGCATGCTGGAGGTGGCTGGTGTCAGAGGAAGCTGGATTCAGGACGACTGAAGAAAGTTGCACCTTAGCCTCCTCCTAGCCAAAAGTCGAAAGGAAATTTTTATGTTTAAATTTTTCTGTTCTCCTTTTTTTTTTTTCTTTTTTGGTTGTCATTGTAGGACAGACACTACTCTGTGATGGTATTTACAGAATTTTAAATGTCTCCTATAAATCCTTTGAGATATTAATAGCTTGTCTTCATCAGATTGAGGTGGTTAGAGCTGGAATGACCCATGCATAAAAGTTAATTGCTGATTTAGTTATCATATGGACTTTTCCATAATGCAGGGTAGTGTAAAGCCTGTAGGAGAGTACACAATGGGAACAGAAGAGTCCCCTTCGGCAAAGCGACTTATAGCCCAAATAGAAGTAGATAAATGAGTTTGCACTAGAATTTTGCATCCATTTTGAGCCTATAGCAAAAATGGAGCAGAAAATTACCTTCTTAGTAATACTTTAAAACAGATGTGCCAGTTCTATTCTGCCCATGGGGTCCTTTTATGACTGTCTCTACGGGAAGCCTTCAGCAATGATAAAGAGAATGAAAATATTTGCATTTTAAATAAATTTTGCAATCATTTTCTATCTTGCTTTTCTATTGCCACTCATGCATTTTTTGCAAACATTATAGCCAGAACTGATTAGAGCGAGAAGCCTGTTGCCCACCCAGCACCTCCTGAGCCATCACACTTGTCCAGGGGCTGGGAATTTATCTTTGCCAGCCAGGCTAATGCCTAATTGCCTCCACGTTGTGTGAAGTGTAAAGGCTTTCATGACAATGGGGCAGAAGTTTAGTCCATTTGATTTATTTAACACCTCATAACACTCTGTGAAGTTCTCCTTCATTGCCCAGGCTTGTAAAATTTATTAGGAGCCTTTAATCTTTCCCCTGCTTTCCTTAGGTTTTTAAAGTGAATGTAAAACAAAACAAACATGTTCTATAAAAATACCTTCTCTTTAGCAGCACATCATGTGGCATGTGCAGTGATTAGAGGTGGGGCGGTGCCTTTAAAGATCTGTTGCCAGAGTTTGGGTTTTTTCAGACATTCTTTTTTTTTTTTTATGTGAAAGAGATGATAACAGAAGGTAAACATTTGTACACATTAAATTTCTCATTCTATTTTTTTTAAAAGACCACTACTTTAACAGAAAGATAATAGGTATGTGATCAAAAACACATTCTTACTTTTATCAAAAAGATAAAATTTTCAAGAAAAATTAAAAAATTACAAAAAAGAATAGAAAATAAAATATTCTTGTTCCTCATCTGTCATGTTGCTTGCTGTGTTCTGTGATTCTTTGGGCATTGCAGCATTTTTGTCAGTCTTTGAAGCCGCCAGACAACAAGATGCTGTCGAAGGAACCGCTGAGCTAAAGCCAGTCTTTTTCAGTCTTTGAAATTGCACAGAGACACACAGGAGACCTCTTTAGCTGCCATTATTACCTCTGGGGCCGAACTGCTAAGCACCTGTGTCTCAGAATCACCTGATGGTTTCCTATGCTTTTACCTTGCTGGTTCCATTCCTAAACATCCAATCTATTCCTCTGATACACTTAGAGCATGTACTGCTTATTTGCTTCAGGACATAATGCGAAATAAACTTACAACAATATTAAAAAAGATTTTGAAGAAGACAGGACCAGAGAAAAACCTTGGAGGAAATACCACATTAAAATATTACTTTGAGATGAAAATACTCTTCATCACTGGTGTTTCTTTACTTGTATTGCTGAGTTTGCAAATGGCTTTGCACTAGCCCCCCGACTTCCTTCCAAGTTGTACAAGCTGGGGTTCCAGCCAGTGAGGAGGTCAACTGGAGAGGCAAAGCTTGAGACGTGTGAGTGCTTGTGTGCAGTAAGAACAACTATAGACTGAGGTACTCAAACGTTACCTCTGGAGAGAGCCATGAGCTCTACAAGGATGGGAGTGGAGTATAGGGAATGAATGACTCAGAGAAAGAAGTGTCTCATCTATTTTTGAGAGTTGAGGAGAATAATCTCCAGTAGGAAGCATGGAAGATTGTAGAGACTTGCATGCATATTAAGAAATGCCATAATTTGAAGTGGTGAGTGATAGGGGCTGGTGAAGTTCTTTCTCAGGAAATATGACACTATAGGTGATCTCACTTTATATCATATATTTGTATAAAAACTGATATGACTGATACAACTGGTGCTTGAATGATTTTACAGACTTAATGACTGAACCATTTAATGAGATCTGTAGATTCTGTTTAAAGTGTAAAATCTGGATAAATAAAAATACATATGTAATTATTTAAAATATATGTTTTTATGAACCACATTTTGGGCTTTTTCCTCCTTTTTAAAACTGCTCTTTTAGAACTGTTATTTGGCTCTCCATAAAGCATTGTATCTTGCAATGAGATAAGTAATGTCTTTGAGTTGCCTCAAATTCATAAACCTGGGCCCAGAGATCATAGTTTCCTCACTAAACCATGAAATATATAAGCTTAAGTGATCAAAGTGGAGTCAAAACCTTCCTAAAATTCCCAAATATGCTTGTAAGTGCTTTCTCTGTAGACCACACACCAAAGGACAGTTGTCCTGCAGCTCGGTGTGACCGTGACTTGTGTGCCACTGAGCTCAGAACATCTGACGACTGGCTTTCACCTGCACACAGATTGGACTCTTGACTTCTTTGTTTTTCCTCTACACTGAGAATGTGTGGTTAAACTTCTGTCTCAGAGATCCTGTAAATCAGTAAATGATGCTTGCTGCAGAGGTTTAATTTCCTTCAATTCTCCTTGGTTTTGCTGTAATGAAATCTAAGATATCCTCCCTTGATTGTTTGATTTTGGTTGGTCCTCAGCACTTTAGGCTTAATGGCAGTAAGTGTAAGTGATTCTCAGGTAGGAAAACCCGTTTTGTCTGGTGGGTGTCATAGCTCTGGTCCATACTAGAAAGGTGTTTCAGATCACTGTGTAGTGGGCTTACTCTCTTTGGCATGTTTCCCAAATTCCACTGGCTATAATAATTTTTCTTCACAAGACAACCAAGCTTTTCCCTTTCTTTAATCCTTTCCTGAGGAGAGATGGAAAAGGTGTGGCCTAGCACCACCAGAGGGATTTGACACTATGGAAACGGAGCTAAACATGCTGATGTTTTGGCTATTGCAGCTGTTGTCAGTACTAAAGCCTTTTATCTCTGCCCCAAGAGCCATCAACTTGTCTTCTGCAAGTTGAATGATATGTAGCTTCTCACAGCTCTTAATACCTCCTTTATGGGGTCACAGTCCACTCGCTATTATGGGTAGCTTCCAAAGTTCTGTCTCTGGCCCATTGTTTTTTACTTTTCTGTTTGTCAGTTTTTTATCGTTGTGATTAAATTCCCTTAGAAAACCTACTTAGAGGAGGAGAGATTAACTTTATCCCACAAGATTAGAGATTTCAGCCCATAGTCACTTGGCACACAATGAAGGTAGCAAAATGGCTCACCTCATGGCAGACGAGCAGCAGAGAAGGGGGAGCAGTAGGAGGAAGAGGAAAGAGAAAGATAGACATAGATAGATAGATAGATAGATAGATAGATAGATAGATAGATAGAGAGAGAGAGAGAGAGAGAGAGAATGGGGACAAAGTAGAGTTTTCCAAGGCCAACCTCCAGTGACCCCTAAGTAGGTTCCACCTCCCCATACCACTGCCAGCTGAGGGTGAAGCGTTCAACATGCGAACTTCTACAGGAAAATTAAGATCCAAACCATAATATCTTCTTTCTTCCTTTTCCCGAGTGATCTGTTTAGTTCCATACATGGTACTATTTAGTTTCTAAATGGTAGAGGATGAGATTCAGTTCTGCATTTCTAGTTTCAACCTCTCCTCTGAGTTTGGGACTCGTATATCCTAAGTGTGATAGTCAGAGCATCTCAGGCTTAATATGGTTTGATTGGTCACTGCCCAAGCCTTTGGATTCTTCAACATCTCTACCTCATGTAGTTATAACTCTTAACCAAGGCCAGCTGTAGTGAACTTAGTATGTGTGCCACAGCTGGCTGTTATTATTGAAAGCTTTAAAAGGTTCACCATCATTGACCTACGCACTTCAGCTAAGTGATGGGCTTTGATCTCTGTCTTCTGCCTCTCCACATTTTAATCAGTAGCATGGCTGATTTTGTTCCTTAAATATATTTATTTCACACTGGAAATCACTACTCCATGGTGTTGGTTTGCAACGACTGCGCATCAGTCAAAGTTCTGTGAGAAGTGAACTCAACAGTAATGAATTAATTATGAGGACTGTGGGCTTGTGGAGGATGGTAAATACAATACCTCTGGGTGGGCCAGTGTGGGGCCCCCAGGAGCCAAGCTTCCAGTAGGACTGGTACAAGGTGAGTTGCACTGCTGAAGAAGACATCAGAATATGAAGGCAAGTGCTTGGAGAATTCTCTCTTCCTCAGAGGAGAGTTAACCTTTTTGTTCTATTTAGACTATTAGGTGATTGAATCAAGCCCAAGCCCATTACGGAATATAATCTTTACTCAAATCTCTCAGTATAAATGTTCATCTCACCCAAAGACATCCTCACAGAAATACTATAAATAGTATTTGAATAGTTATCTGGGTAAACGGTGTCCCAGTAAAGTTGTCCATCTCAAATAGTCTCCTACCTGTAATCCCAGCACTTGGGAGGCTGAAAACAGGAGGATCACTATGAGTCCCATCTGTATAGTGAGACCCTGTACTAAATTACATTAAAAAAATCAACAAGTAGTCTCCTATGTGGTCACTTTATTTTTCTTTTCTTCATTTTATGTGTTTGGTACAGGGTCCCATTATGCAGCTCAGACTCATAGCGATCTTCCAGTTCTCAATCTGCCCAACTGTGGGATTATAGGTATGTGCCACTAGGCTCAGACTCATTTGCCAGCTCAGCATGCCCTGGAGGCAGGACTGGCACAGCATGATTAGATCCTTGTTCCCTGTGCTTGCCAAGGCAGGTATTTAGTCCACTGAGCTATCTTGATGGTCCTCATTTTTGTGTCTTTCTAATTTACCCTCTGAAGTTTTTTATTTGAAAGATAAAAATAAGACCATGTGACTCTTAATTAAAGCCTTCCATGTTCTCATACCCTCTCCATAATGAAGTCCATGGTCCCAAACATGACTGGTTCTTCAAGATGCAAAACCAAGGAACTAGGATACTGTAAACATTTAGGAATAGGATGCTATCATGGGGATTCAGGGTGTCACCTTTGTCTATCTCTCTAATCTAATTTCCTGTCACTTCTTTTCTGACTTGTTATGCCACACTGTGGCATATTATATCATTACTCCTTGGGTAAGCTAAGGTGGGACTTTGCTTTCTCTAGAAAACTGAAATTCTTTTCTGTTCCTCTTACACTTGGTGAATTTCTTCTCTCAACTGATACTTAAGTTGGGGTCAACACTGGTAAGACCACCGTCTTCCATGATTTCTTTTTTGAGCACAAATACATTTTTATTTTCCATTAGTTTTAATTCTTGAGGGGTATAGCATCACACCAATTTGGTGTCCAATGGCCTTAGCAGGAAGGTTGCTACAGAACTTGGCAAGAACCACACCACTGTTTCCATGGGCCAGAGTTACTTTTCCCCAGATCACTCTGGTTTTGTTTGGTTTGCTACCTGGAGTCACTGTGTTGTTTTTTGCTTTCTACACATAAGCACATCTTTTGCCCAAGTAGAATTATGTGTAATCCTGGGCATAAACACCTTTAATTTTAAGGAGATCTGTGTGTTCCCTCTGGTTCTGGAGACCCCGCTTATAGCCAGCAAAAATGGCTTTGCACTGCAGTCTTCCAGACATAGTTGCCTTTCAGAAGTCTTGTTCCCGGCAGGCCTCCCCAGACTTCAAGATGGTGGAAAAAGAACTAAATTGGTTTTTTTCTTCATATTCTGTAGGGACTTAAAGTTTAACATATCCATATTTGATGGAAAATACCTGTTCCATTTTATGTCTAAGATGCTTGATATTCAGACAAATAGTGAGATTAAGCTCAACTGCGTACATTGTAGTGTAATAATAACAAGCTTCTCTTCTGGAAGGTTAACCACTTAAATTTTCAGACCAAAAATTAGAGAAAAAGAAGTGCTGCAAGGATAGTCAGCATTTTGGCCTTGGCCTTTTAAGAACAGTGGGGATTCAGGACATAGGAGAACCTGTACTGTAACATCCTGTAACTCAGTTGTGTCCCAAATTTTCTGATCAAGGAGGTTATGGGGCCATAGAGGAAAGTGATCAATGATGTAGAGTATGCCTAAGGAGAGTCACATGGAGAGAAAAACCTTCTCTCAGGCTTTCACAGAGAGCAAATTGGTCAAGCAATGGCTGTGACTCATCCACATGGCTGACACTGACAAAGGATCTACAAACTGTGGTACAGGGTTGTAGAATAAATCCTGAGGGGATTTGACTGACCTTGTCAGATACAAAAGTTACATTTCTTGTTATATAGGTCTTGCTTTACCTTGGTCTTAACCATCCAGCAGAAAAGTATAAAAATGAGGTATAGAAAGTAAAGCCATATTAATATGCTGAGTTGTGAAACGCTCAAGTTAACAACTTCTCTGGAAAACTCACTATTGTGGACTGCTGGACTGTGTTGGATTGTTTTGGTGAATTCATGCACCTATAGTATTTAGATGCCAATGGAATACCCGTCTCTGACAGGACTAAACAAAAAAAGGGGATGCAGAGGAAGGAACATTTTGTATTTGTATATAAAGAATAGTTAGGATAGATATACAGCTACTTTCTCTTAATTCAATGAGTAGAAAGATTTGTACTAATAGTGTTTGGACAAAACATTCTGTCTGCTTCTTGTAGTATGGATAACCATTAAGATAACAATGTACAAGATATTAATTATTGAAACTGTCCTATTAATCAGTTTTGATACTGTCTCATTGCTATTTGTTTCTCAATAAAATAAAATTTAAAAAAATGATAGCTATACAGGACTATGTAAAATATATTAGATGAACCCATTTAAAAGATCATTAAGGATTTCTATGAAACAATATCAATCTTATGTCGAGTTATACACTTATCTTTTTCAAATATATATGTGCATGTGTGTATAAAAGATAGGGAAAAAGTAATATAAAGTCAATGGAAAATGAATATATACTTTTTAAAGTTTCTAATACTAGGAGAAAATATCATATCATGTCTTTTAAATAGATTGCAAGCCAAATATACAGTACAAATCTTAAAACAAAAATTAAGATTAAGCTATATTCAGAAAATTAAATACTTATTAATTAAAAATTAAATGTTACAAAACAATTGAACTAAGAAAAAGTCTTCATGATAGTGAAGAATTACTAAGAATAAAACACAAGATAAAAACTACAATGACAAATAAATGACCAGCACTTCTAACAGTTTGGGGATAGGATATCACACAAATTTCTAGTGTGTCGTGGGCATGGATAATGTCTATAACACTTACTGGTGGCCATGTGTCACTTGTGGGACTGAGCTACTGCTATTTCCTTGATATCCACCCTGTAGACCCAGACAGAGTCATGACCCAGAGGGTGCAAAAGAAGTCCATTTGTAGAGTATGTTGATAGAAATATCTTTCTGCTATATACAAAAGAATAACTGAAAGACTGCTATTGTATACCTCTTTTTCTCCTGTGTTTAATTGTTTTCCCTATTTGGTGGATTCTTTCCATTCT
>PVKA01017659.1:0-45330 GCA_004027165.1 Ctenomys sociabilis
TATATATATATATATATATGGAGAGAGAGAGAGAGAGAGAGAGGAGTTTGATTGAAAGTTAAAAAAAAAACTTAAAAAGGGTGGGGAGATCAGAGTTTGAGGAAAGGAAGTCCCAGATTTCTCTCCTCTCTGTCATCAGTCTGTCTGTCTCTCATATCAGACAGTGATGGAGCCTTCTCCCTGGCTCTGATTCCTGCCAAGTAGTCTGCCCTTAAGTGGTCCCACCTGCTCCCTCTGGGTAGCCCTGCTGTGCCCCCAGCTCCAAGTCCTGGTTCAGTGCAGGGTCCCTAGGTTCAGTCCCCAGTACTCAAAACAAAGCAAAGTGAAACAAAAAAAGAAAAGAAGAAAAACAAACAAGCCATATATACTGGTGTATGTCTGTAATCCCAGGTGCTTGGGAGTCCGAGGCAGGATAATTACAAGATTGAGGCCCGCCTGGGCAATTTAGTGAGAGTGTTAAAATCAAGTAAGAAAAAGGGCTGAGATGGAGCACAGATGTAGTGTATCTGCCTAGCAGGTGCAATAACATGGGCTCAATCCCCAGTATGAATTTTTAAGGGAAAGTGGAGAGAAAAGATAATAAAATAATAGGCACACACAGTAGATGCTTGTTAAATTACAATTGCTTGGGGTTTTGAGAGATTCCAATGTAATCCCTCTCTCCTTCCCAGGCGAGAAACCAGATGAAGGAGAGAAAGTCATAGGAGTTGGACAAACAGGGATTTGAAACTCAGCCCAGGCTGGGGAGATAGCTCTGCAATCTAAGTGCCTGTCTGGCAAGTGCAAGGACCCAGATTCAATTCCTGGTGCCACAAGCTGTGCTGGCTGCTGAAACCAAGTGTGGTGGCACATGCCTGTAATCCAAGTGCTGGGGAGGCTGAGACAGGAGGATCACTACAAATGCAAGCTGCATAGTGAGACCCTGTGCCAGATGAATGGATGGATGAATAGATAGATGATAGATAGATAGATAGATAGATAGATAGATAGATAGATAGATAGATGGATGGATGGATGGATGGATGGATGGATGGATGGATGGATGGATGGATGGATGGATGGACGGACGGACAGATAGAAAACTTGGCCCATTTAGGGGGGGGGAGTGGATTGAGGATATAGCTGAGCTATTCAGCAAACATGAGCTTCTAAAATACTCTCTCAGTTAAGTTTCTCATACCCCACCACATACACCTGCACACACACACACCCCTGGCAATGTCTCTCCTGGGGACAGAACCCATTAAGCTTAAATCCTCAAAGAAGAGTTGAGAATATCTGCCGTCTAAATAAATAATTCCCAGGGGAGGAGGCTGCTGGGTGTGCATGCCCATTTTCTTCTCTCCACCCCTCCATCCTGTTGTTCTCATTCTATCCTCTATTTCCTACAAAGCCCTTAGGACAAGAGTGACAGGGACAGGGGGTGGAGACCAGATGGGGAAGGGGAGGGAGTCCTTCCCCGAACGGTGTCCTTGCGCTGGTCTAGTGGGATGGCTGCGGATGCTTGGCCTGCCTTCTTTACAATCCCCTCCCTACTGCCTGCCCTCCTCTGTCTCATGGGGCTGCATGCCCTCTGTCCTGGGCTCCCTCACCAGCTATCTTCTGCCCAGGCTCAGCTGATGGGAGTCACTGCTAGAAGCTAGGGAAGGAGGAAGCAGCCAGGGAACTTCTCCCTCTCTCAATCAGGTGGTTTCCCAGAGTGGCTGTGCCTTCTCCCTGGCCCTGGTGCTTGCCAAATGTTCCTCCTAGCTCCCACCTGCACCTGCCATGGGCCCAGCTCCAAGGCACGGGTTTAGCAGGGGTGGCAGCAGTTGCCTGATGTTTCTGACTTTGGGGTTGCCATTCTAGCTCCCCGTCTTGAGAAAGTCTAGAGAAAAGGGGACTGTGGGATGGACAGAGCTGAGGGCACCCCTGAGGATTCAGTCTGCTGGGTTGTGGTGGGGCTGGTCCTAGTTGCAACGTTTGCAATGGTTACACCATTGCTCAGCCCAGCAGGGACTCCATGAAGTCCATATTAAAGGACTTCAGGGTCACGTTGGGCTGGCAGTGCAACATGAAGCTGTACATGCATAACACACAACATCAAATTGAAAGAGGGTCACTTGTCTTCATCAGCTGAGGTCAGTGCGGACAGAGGCTACTGAGAGGAAAGCTCTCCCTCTGCTTTTCTCCCCTTGTTGCTGTTGCCACCATGTTACTGTCTCACTGCCAATTTCTGGGCTCTCTACACCCCAACTCCTACTGGGAGAAGACAAGACCCCAGTGGTCCCCGGAGCACCAGCCCAACCAACCACTCTAGTGTTTGCATGGTCTAGCTGTCCAGGCTCCTGTAATAAACTTCGCAGCAGGCAACTTCACAGTGCCTCCCCCTCCCCTGTCCCTACAACTCCCTACTGACTATGCAGCCAAGTGTGGATGGCCCAGAAGAACAGAGGACTTGCTGTTGATCAGGCAAGAACAGAGCCAGTGTGTGACCTCCCTTGGCCTCACCCCACCTGCCCACTCCCCCAGAGATAGACCTGAGATGCCTCGTTTTATGGCTTGTATCTAGATGTCCCCTCAAAGCTTCATTCGGTCTTAGGTGGGGCTTTTGGGGGGTGGATGTGATGTTGGGATTAAGGGTGAATCACCGTGGGTGTGAGCACTACCCAGCCTAGGGCCATGTAGCCTGGAGAGAATACAGGAAGTCCCTGACTTACAAACAAGTTTTGTTCTAGGAGAATGCTTGTAAATCAGATTTGTTTTTAAATCTGACAAAGTGAGTCTTATACACAAATATACAATGTAAAACATAAAAAAACTTGAAGCCCATGCATATTTGTGAAAGTTTGTAACTTGAATTCTCATAAATTGGGGCTTACTGTAGAAGGGACAGAAAGAGAACTGCTGCTGTGCGTGCTGCTTGCTGCTTGTTGACTTCTGCCTGCTCTGCTTCACCATGGACTGTTTCTCCCCTGTGATGCCCCTCTGCCATGGCACCCTGCCTCGGAGCCAGCCGACTCTGGGCTGAAACCTCTACAAACTGTGAGCTACTATGAACTTTTCTCCTTTAACTTTAGGTGTTGGGTATTTTTGTCCCAGAAACAAGAAAAGTAATGAAGACAGCCTGCCTTCAGCTGCATCTTCTCTGGGAAGAATTTGCCTTCCTTCCCTGCTTTACTCCCCGTGGTCCCCATTCTGCTCCTTAGAGCTGCACTCTCATGTTATCTGGAATCAGACCTGCCTTTTAGAGAGCCCAGACCAAGACATCAGGCTTTTTCCCTCCCATGAAAGAGAACCCATGGCTGGGGAGACAGCTCAGTAGAATAAGCACTTGCCTGGCAAGCGCAAGGGCTGGAGTTCAATCCCCAGTTCTGCCAAGAAAAAGAAAGTAAACTTTTTTCACGCACCTACAATATTTAAATGGCAATGGAATACCCATCTCTGACAAAACTAAACAAAACAGGGATACAAATGAAGGACCATTTTGTATCTGTATATGCAAAATACTTAGGATAAATATGCAGTTACTTTCTCTTAATTCAATGAGAAGAAAGGTTTGTACTAATAGTGTTTAGACAGGATATCCTGTCTGCATCTTGTACTATGAATAACCACAATGAAGACCACAATATGCAGTGTGTTAATTATTGAAATTGTCCTACTAATCAGTTTTGAAACTGTCTCATTGCTATTTGATTCTCAATAAAATTAATTATAATAAAAAGGAGAACCCAAAAGAAAACATTCAGAAGAAAGTAAGGCCACAGTATTTTATTTAGAAAGGCACACAGGATTTTCTAGTATTCATCCCCTTCTTCCTCTTTTTCCCTCTCAACACGATCCATGCCCACCTCCTCATAACCCTTCTCCAGGGCACCCACATTTTCTGGGGTCTCAGAATACACCCTCTTCCATGCCCCATCCTGCACACCAGTGTACAAAACACCTCTTGGAATACATCAGGTCAAACTTCTGGTTCTGGTGGGCCAGGCCTGTAATTAGTCAGCCTATGCAGGAAGAAGAAAAGAAACTGATGTGAAGCACAGCTGATGAACAGGAAAGATGTAAAAGCTTTCTGAAATCCTTGGAGGACTTTTCCAAGAGCACAAGGGATCAGCGTGGGCAGGCTCTTCTTCTCCTGTCCCTCTTCCTCTTTACAACTTCCTGAGGATTTTCACACATAGCTGTCTTCAATCTAGTGACACAGTCATCTTTGTTATCACGACTTGCCAGTGCACCCCCATCTTCACCCTATGCCCGCTGATTTAACTTCAGATGTTTGCACAGGGCTTCTCTCCTGAGATCAGCAACCCAGGGCCATCCTTGGTGGAAGCCAAAGCCAGCCATAGACCCTTGACTCCTGATTCTCATGGAGACTTCTGCTCACATCTCTATGATAGAAGATCGTATTCTGGACATACTTCCAGACCTCTGTGCCTTAGCTAAGCAAGCCGTCAGTGTGTTTACACCTGGGGTTCCTAACAGTGGGCCAGTGGATATGGACAACAGGAAGACACTGGCTTCAGGATGGACCTACAGTAGGCTTCTTGGTCAGAATTCAAGGCCCTTCCCCACTAGTCCTAATCCCTGTCCTTATGTAGGAGTCTCTCCCAGGGACTGAAACTGCATTTCTGCCTGGTCTCTAGAGCCCTCCAGAAATAGAGATCCTGATTTCCCTGCTCAGGATTCAGTCCTCCCTTACCAGCTTCCAAATCCAGTCCAGTGCTGTCATTGAGCTCCTTTTTTATGATATAAAGGCCCTGGGCATAGTTGTTGATAGCATTCTCTTTGCCTTTGACAAGCGGCTCTGGGTGGAAGAGCTGGCTGAACATGCCTGTGTGAATTTCATCTGTGATGGGCAGAGTTATGGGCCCATCCTTCCTTACAGTCCAGTTCCCAACGCCCAGGGTACCAGGCCCTAGATTCTACCCTAGAGGAATGCATCAGGTGACATGGAAAGGGATGTGGGATGGCATTGGGGCGAGTGACAGTGATTCTGATTGCCTTAGATTCCACAGGCAGCACAAATTCCAGTGCTTTCCAGTTTTGAAGTAGCACTTCTCTGTACTCAGGGACAAGGTGCTAGGACTGAGATGGACAGATCATCACGCAGCAGTCACAGAGGGCTCCAGATCCACAAACACTGACTGAGGCACATGTCTGCCAGCTCCAGTGTCACTAAAAAAGGTGTTGAAGGAGTCATTTGCCCACCCCCCACAGAAGTCTCTTAATTGGCTGTCTAACCATGTGGCTGGACCCATGTTCTAAGCAGTACAGCTCCCAACATGCACTTCTATCTTCATACCTGCCTGCATCATGTGGACTGAGATGCATTCCTGCTGAGTGGGTAAAAGTCGGAGAGCAGCCTGAGGAAGAAGGGTGCTGTCGTGCCCTGACATGCTTCCTGCCTGCCTTCCTTATGTGGTTCTCTGGCTGAGCATCAAGTCTCCTGGAGTCTGCTCCCAGCCCAGACTCCTGCATCTAAGCATGCACTGGTGTCACTGAGGATCCACAGGCAGCACAAATGCTCTAGGGGCAGGGACAAAGCTCTTGTGGGAAGCAGATGTGGGCAGATCCGAGGTTACAGAGCTTTGCTCAGTGACTAGGCATCCTAATTAAGGAACATGGAGGAAATCAGATGGGTCTGGTAAAGTGTGATAGTCGCCCTTGCCAGGCACAGAAAGAAATGGGTGCCATTGGTGGAGGAAACAAAGGAAAATAGAGAGATTAAAGAGAGCAGAGGAGCTGGACCATGTCTCAGATGCCTATAATCCATCTAGCATTCTATGGCTAAGGAGGATCACCTGGGCTATGTAATGATTTCAAGGCTAGCCTGGACTACAGAGTGTGACTTGGTCTCAAAAAACCAAGAGGAGAGATTCCTAGACAACCCACTTGGGTCCCTCTCTGTCCCTCTCTTGGACAAAAACTTTCTTTATTCCAATAAATATATTCTGCTCTTAAAAAGGTGGGGGGGCAGCAAGAAAAATCATTCACACACGCACACCCCAACTTTGGAATAATGTTTCTCTCTGACAGTGGATGCAGGTGGAGAGAGATTCTAGCCATCAAATTCAGTCACAGATGTTCATTCTACTTTTTTTTTTTTTTTTTTTTTTTTTTTTTTTTTTTTTTTTTTTTTTTTTTTTTTTTTTTTTTTTTTTTTTTTTTTTTTTGCAGTGTTAGGGATTGAACTCAGGACCCTGCGCATATCAGTCAGGTGCTTATGCTGCTGAGCTGTCTCCCAAGCTCCATTCTACTATTTTTTAATTTATTTTTGGCAGAATTGGGGATTGAACTCAGGCCCTTGTGCTTGCCAGGGAAGCGCTTATTCCACTGAGCCATCTCCCCGGCCCCAATTCTACTATTTTTATACCTTTCTGCATCTCTGCAACTCAACAAGAATGCTTTCTCCATAAATTTAACACATCACTTCGTATTTCTTTTTTCTTTTTTAGACAGAGTCTTGCTATGCAGTTCAGGCTTGCCTTGAGCTCACTTTGTAGCCCAGGCTGGTCTTGAACTTGCAACAACCCTTCTGAGTCCTGAGTGCTGGGATTATAGGGGTGCACCACCCAGTCACATCACTGACTTTTTAAAAAAATACATAAAACTGGCTGGGTTTAGGAGACAGAAGCAGGAAGATTAGGAGGCCAACATGGACTACATAATGAGTTCAAGGCCAGCCTGACCTACACAGCAAAACCCTCATACACACACAAAGAAAAAAGGAAGAAAGAAAGAAAAAGAAAAAGACCTAAATAAATAAATAAGAAATAAGGGTCTTGACTTATGATTTTTAGATGCCTGGATTAATCCATAAACCATCTCTGTCCTACCCCCGTGACTTCTTTGCTCGGGATGAGTCAATGTCCTCCCCTGTGAAACAAGGATGATTAGAGCCCTTCCTCAACAGACTACTGCGAAGGCTGGAAGGAAAGATGCATGCAGGTGCCTGCCGCTGCCTGACGCACACTGAGGCGGCCATGCCTGGCACAGCTCCCTGCATTTCCCACCCCTGCAGCGCAGCAGCACAGTAAGAGCTGGAGGAACTTAGGGAGGCAGTGACTCCGCAGCTCCCCAGGAGGAAGGACTGGCTTGAGTGCCCAGCAGCTGGCGAGGCAGCTCAGCTCCGGCCGCTGCACCTCAGAGCCTGCTCAGCTTCTGTCCACACACCAGATGCTGTCCTGGCCTCAAGATGTACTAATTAGATGCCTGCTACATAGGGTGTCCCTGACCTCATGGGAGTGATGCCTCGCCCTGGACAGCAGCATGTTTGGGACACAATCAGCTTGTTGGGGGCTGGGGAGATGGCTCAGTGGAATAAGCACTTCCCTGGCAAGTGCAAAGGCCTGAGTTCAATTCCCAGTTCTGCAAAAAAAAAAAAAAAAAATGAGCTTATGGAGTCTCAGAGACTGGGCCTCTATGACCCTCACACAAGTTACTTCCACCAGTTCCCTGTATTCTTTTTTCTTAATGATGAAAGCTGGTAGGTTTTGCTGTGTTGTTTATTTCATATGTGCTAATCAGACACCAGGCACTACCTTGAGTAGTTCTTGACCTTCTCCTACATTATTTCATTTACTTCTTACAACAGTCCCCTTACAGAGGTACTTTTGCTACTCCCCATTTTACATGAGGAAATGAACCCTCCAAAGGTTGAGCAACCAGCTCAAGGTTATGAGCAAAAGCAGGTATTTTCAGGATGGGAACAGCCTAGCTCCATCCTGCACGACTGGGAACTGCTGAAGCTACTGACCCTGCTGTCCCATGAGAATCAGCACAGTGCAGCAGCTCTGGACAGAAGGGACACCTCCCGGCCTTCCCTCTCCCACTGCTCCAGAACTGAAATAAGGCTCAGACAGATGAGCAAGCCTAAGGGAGAAACCCCACAGCGGGGAGGGCACCAGAGTCCACCAGCAAGCCTGAGCAGGGCCAGGGTTGGAGACTCACTGTCTGCTCAAGTCCTGCTTGCTCCCACCCCACCCCAAAACTCAGGGCCTCTCAGCACCCCCACGCATGTCCTCCCAAACTTAGGGGCTGTAGTCTCAGCTGGACATTTCTATAGATCTCTTCTCTCTTCATCTCCCCACTTACCATAGCCCCATGGGCCCCAGGACTCCCAGGGTGCCCTCACACCAGCTCCCCAGGGTCACTGTGCCCCCAACCCCCACTCACTGTGCCGCCTGGCTGGGGCCTGGCTGGGGTCTTCTTTCTGTAGGTCTTGATGGACAGGAAACAGGCAAACCCAGGCTGTAGCCTCCTGACACTCTGGCCTGGTGGTTGAGGGAGGGGTGGCTGGTTGACTTGGTTGCAGAGCAGCAGGCAGGTGCTGGGCCAGGGCCAGGAAGTTCAGTGGGGTGGGAGGAGGAGGGGCTGCAGCTAGAAACCCCCACAGGTATCCAGGCTCCAGTGTGCCTGGTGTTTCCTGACCAGCACACAGGTACATTTTCTGGTGGCAGCCTGGCCTTCACAGGTGGGAGAAGGTTTAGAATTGAAGTTTTTACAATTCCAGCACCATTCCATCCCTGAGGCTGGCAAGAACTGGAAGTGGAGAGTGGGTGGGACTAAGAAGCTCTGCAGTGATTCAGAAATAATGAGTTCTCTGGCAAGAGAGCAAGCCCAGGGGATTCTGGATGGAGACCCAGAATATGTTAGAACATAAGGAACTAGAAACTAATAGGGAATCCCAAGTCTAATACCTGCAAGCACTTAATCCCCAGGCCTAGGTACTTTGGATCTTTCCTTCCTTCTTTCCTTCCTTCCCTCTTTCTTTCCTTCCTTCTTTCCATCCTTCCCTCTTTGCTTCCTTCCTTTCTCCCTCTCTCCCCCCTCCCTCTCTCTCTCCCTCTCCTCTTTCTTTCTTTATTTTGAGACAGGCTCTCACTAAATTGCTTGGGCTGGGCTTGAACTTGCAATCCTCCTGCCTCAGCCTTCCCAATATCTAGGACTACAGGCATGTACCACCTTGACTGGCAGTGCTTAACTCTTTCTGGGCCTTGATTTTCTCATCTGTAGAATGGGAAGGTATAGTTTGTGGAGCTCAAAGAAGATAAACCTTCATAAGTGCTTAGGATGGAATTGCTGCAAAGAAAAGTTATGAGGGTCTTGAGGTCATTCCTTTCTCCCCCAGGTTCACTACAAGTCACACTGCACCAGCCTATTCATTTGTCCGCACAGGAGTCTTCCTCTGTTCTTAGCAAAATTCTGAAATAAAAATATTCATTTCTAGCATCAGAGTTCTTGGGGCAGCTTTGCCCCTTACCTCTCCCTCAGTAACTTTGTGAGGTAGGTGAGGTGGGAATCTGTTCCCATGATGAAGACAAGGAAACTGATGAAGTCTCCAGCGGCCTGTGCAAGCTCCCATGGGGCTTCATTACTGGTAGAATTAAGAGTCATCAGAGATGCAAGCTTTGCTTCTCTTTCCACACGGCAGTGTTCACTGCTCCAAAGCCCCTGAAGGCCTTTGTCTCCCTTCTCTCACTCTTTAATTCCATGGCATGGCCAGTCAGGACCACTTCCTTGCCTAGCACTCAACTCTCTTGGCTCCTGGTAGCCTCAGCATCTTTGTCTGACCTTTCTGCACAAATCTGCTTCTTCATCAGCTCTATGACTATTTTCGTCCAGCTACACAGTGACTATAGAAAAAGCCAGAACATTCATGTACATGCCTGTAATCCCAGAACTCAGAATGAAGCAAGAGGGTCAAAAGTTTGGCAAGCCTGGGCTACATACTGAGACTGTGTCTCTAAAAAAAATGACAACAACAAAAAAGAGCCAGGTGTGTGATGGTGCATGCCTGTAACTGCAACACTTTGGAGGCTGAGGAAGGAGGGTTGTTGTGAGTTTGAGGCCAGACTGGGCTTCATATTAAGTTCAAGGCCAACCTGAACCACATAGTAAAGCCCTGACTCAAAGGGGGTAATAGATGGAGAGAACAAAAGTGGAAGGGAAGGAAGGAAGGAAGGAAGGGAGGGAGGGAGGGAGGGAGGGAGGAAGGAAGGAAGGAAGGAAGGAAGGAAGGAAGGAAGGAAGGAAGGAAGGAAGGAAGGAAGGAAAAAAAAAAGAAAGAATAGACCAGCCCTAGGACTACACTGTCAGATGGATGAACCCAAGTCTCCAGTGCACCCTAATGCCGCCTGGAAGCCACACACCTTTCTCCACTCCCTTCTCCAGAGAAAGACAATCAGGAATAGGGGTGCCAGACTGAGCAACTAAAAGTATTTCATGTAGTAATTTTATCCATGATGCAGTGGCTAATGTGAAATTTCAGCTACAAGAAGGATTATTTTGAGATGGAGATTTTTTAGAGCCTGGTTCATCACCGATGTGACAGGGCATGGCCCAGACTCTCCAGATGGCCCACTCTGGCTTTAGGTATGGACTGATAGCTTTGAAGCCAGAACTCTTCTCTCTTCCTTCTGGAACTAGAGGGCCTGAGAGAAGACAGTCAACTGACCCATCAAACGTAAGCAAGCCAAGGGCCTGGGAGATAGCTCAGAAGCTAAGTGCCTTCCTGGCAAGCAAAGGTCCCAAGTTCAATCCCTGGTACAAAAAAAAAAAAAAAAAAAAAAGAGCAAGCCAAGCCTCTGGATGGGTCCATGAAGCCAGAGACCTGAGGAATTATAATCCATATGGAAAAATTCAGGACCTCATGATCCTACTAGGCCCATAGCTCTCTGGCACAGCCCTTAAACATTTGGCTACAGGTCTCTAGAATTGGACATTTCAGAGTTGGCCTGGGCATCACCAATTTTACCAACCTAAAGGCAAGTGCATATCTTATATAAAACAGAGTGTAAAAAGACTATTTTTTAAAAGAAATACATTAATATATCTAACATAAAATGAGAAGCAGTTGATACTCTTACATTCTTCAATAAGTATTTATTGAGTGCCTGCTACATGCCAAGCATTGGCCCAGGTGTTGGGGACACAGAAGTGGACAAAAAAAAAAAAATCACTTAAAGAGTTTACATGGTTGTGGAGAAGATAGATAAACAATAAAACTTTAGACGGCTGGGCTTGGTGGCACATACTATAATCCCAGCAGTAAGGAGGCCAAGACAGAAGGATTGCTGTGAGTTCAAGACCAGCCTAGGCTACAAAGTGAGCTCAAGGCTAGCCTGAACTGCACAGGGAGACCCTGCCTCAAAAACAAAATAAACAAACAATAATAACAACAACAACAACAACAAACCTTCAAAAAGCAAAACAAAGAGTAGATGTCTCCCATCCAAGTACTAACCAGGCCCGACCCTGCTTAGCTTCCGAGATCAGATGAGATCGGGCGCGTTCAGGGTGGTATGGCCGTAGACAAAGAGTAGATGTCAAAAGTTGGTTGGGAGGCTGACTACTACAGGCACCCAGGCTGTAGCGGGGGGAGCCTCGCCCTGGGGTGGGGGTGGGGCCTGTGAGAAGAGGCTGGGCTCAAAGTAAAGCAAAGGACTTGCCGCTGTTTGGTGCCGCTCACTGCCCCAAGCCTTGCATGTCTCACTCGTCATTTACCTGCTGGCAAGAGCCAGAGTTCTTTGAAGTATTCACTCTCTACTTGCTCAAGGAAGATACTTTAACCTAGTGTGGTGGCACACGCTTGCAATCCCAGCATTCAGGAGGCTGAGGCAGGAGGATCATTGTGAGTTCAAGACCAGCCTGAGCTACAAAGTGAGCCCAAGGCTAGCCTGCACTTCAGAGTGAGACTTTGTCTCAAAAAGACAAACAAATCAAGGAAGATGGTTTTCCACATACCCAGGAGTATAGAACGGTATAAACCATTTATAGTAAATGTATCCCCCCCTTCAGTGACTGGCTTAGTCATGGGCAGGTAGATATCTGCTATGGTGATCTCTCTCTCTCTCTCTCTCTCTCTCTCTCCACAGTTTGGGCTGGCCTTGTGATCACTTTTGTAGCATCCAGGCTGATCTCAAATGCTCAGAGATCCTCCCACAGTCCTCCAGTCTCAGCTCCTGTCTCAGTCTCACCAGTTCTGGGATTACAGGTGTACACCACCCTGCCCGGTTCCAGGTTGGCACCAGGGGCCTGCATGGCATGCGGGGCCAGGGATCCAACTCGGCTCCTTGTGTCTCCCAGTAGGTGCTTATGCTTCTGAGCTACCTTCCCAACCCCATTTTCTTCTCTCCTTTCATTTCCCCTTTTTTCTCTTCTTCTGCCTTCATTTTTCCTTTGCTTTTTTTTAACCTTATTTTTTTGGAAGGGACGGTTCTTTAAGGAAATTTTTTTTCCCCTGATAAAAAGAGATGTGGGAAGAAACTCCCCTTCCCTGCCATAAGAAAGTGTCATACGAGGACATGCTAATTACACTACAGCAGCCGTCCTGTGATCATGAAAGAAAATGTCACCATCACACTGAGGATGCCAGAGCAGAAGGCTGGAAATACCAGAGCTATTGGTGACATCACCACATCAACCTGGAACTGCCCTCCCCTTTGATTTATAATGGGAAAAGGAATAACTCCATTATTTAAACTATGATTAGTTATGCTTTCCCTTATTTACAGCCCCAAAAAATTCTAATAAAAGAGAAGGAAGAGGGATAAAGAGAGAAATATGATCCTAGGGTTTTAACTCAAGCACTTGGATGCAGGTTTGGCAGAGAGTAAAGTAAGATGGAAATTTGAGGCTCCATTGATGATGTTATACTGTTTGAGCTGTCTAATAGACTTTTACATGGAGATGTCAAGAGGGTAAATAGCACTTGGGGCTGAGGCAGAAGGATCACCACAAGTTTGAGGCCAGTGTGGGCTACATTGAGTTCAAGGCCAGCCTGAGCTACATACTGAGACCTTATCTCAAAAACCAAAACCAAAACCAAAAATAATCTAACATAAGTATATAAATTTGAGTATCATCAATATATATGTGACATTCATTTTTATGCTGTTCTTTCACCATTATATAAGGATATATTTTTTGTCTTTTTGAGAGACAGTGCCTTATTCTGCAGTTGAGACTGACTTTGAGCTCACTTTGTAGCCCAGGCTGGTCTGGAACTGGAAATGATCCCTCTACCTCAGCCTCCTGAGAGCTGGGATTATAGGAGGGCACCACCATGCCCAGCTCCAATAACTTTTTATTATGGACATTTAAGCATATGCCACAAGTTCCAGATAACATCCTAAGCCCATATACTCATCAATGAATTTCAACAATTGGTCCTTCAGGAAGAAAAATAAAGAAATAAAGAACTTATCTCTTGGGAGCTTTATTTAATGTATCAGGAACTACCATGAGTGAGTGACCCGGACAAAATTAGCAGCCACAAAGAAAGGCTTTCAAAGAGGCTGGAGAAGTCAAATGCTGCTGAGAGAGGCTGAAAACAATGAAGATGGAAAGGTGGCCTTTGTTGATCTGATAAGATGGCGGTTACTAGAGACCCTGGCAAGAGTATCTTGGTTAACACGTGCACTGAGTCTGCCCGAGTGTTGAGGAACAAAGATGTGGAGACGGTGACAACAGGGCCATCCCTTTAAAGGTTATGGTCCAACATCAAGATCTGACACTGGGAAAGGCTTAGAAAAAATAGAGGTAATAGGTGGTTAGGAGAAGTGGGAGAGTCTCCGAGTATGGTCAGACGGATGGCCATGCAGAATGGATGTATGGAGAGGTATTTGAATGAAGGGGTGAAAAATCACTAGGCAGGCATTCCAGGACAGCAGCCCCCAACATTTTTGGTACCAGGGATCAGTTTTATGGAAGAGAATTTTGCCATAGATGGGAGGAGATGGTTTTAGGAGGATTCAGAGGCACATACAACCTAGCTCCTTCACTCATGCATGTGCAGTCCACAGTAGAACCCACACTTCTGTAAGGATCTAAAGCTAGGGCAACCAGACAGATAGCAGCTCTCGGTAGTAATGTGAACCCCAGGGTTGGCTCATAAAGTTTTCCTTGCTCACTGCTCACCTTCTACTACACTGCCTCATTCCTAACAGGCCAAGGAGCAGAACCCACCCATGGACCAGAGACCCCTCTTCCAGAGGGTGTACATGTCTGGGAACATGTAAAAATGTTGGTTCTGGTAGTACAGATCATTACCTCCATAGTTACCCAGTGCTTGTGGCCTGAATTCAGGAGAGTTGTATGTATCCTGAGGTTACACACACACACACTCAGGAGCAGAAGCGTACTTAGTATTCCACTAACATGCACACCTTGACCATGTCTTTCTGCTCAGAAAATATAAGCTTCTACCTTGGAGTAATGTAAGTGCAATATGGGCTGAATGTATGAAGTTAAATGGAACCAGCACTCGTCTTCAGTATTGGGAGACACAGAATGTCACGGACTGAGCTAGTTGTCACCCTGCGGTAACCCTGTCAGCAGCATTTATTAGTGTACCAGTCTCTTCCTGCTGCTGTAACAAAGTACTACTTTAATATTAGTGGCTATAACAATGTGAATTTATTATCTTGTAGTACTCATGGTCAGAAGTAAAAAGTGGGTCTTATGGAGACAAAGGAAAAAAAACGATGTTGCCATGGTTACCTTCCCCCTGGAGATTCATGGAGAGCTCTGTCTCTTGCCTTTTCCATCTTTTAGAAGCTGCTGCCATTCCTAACTCGTGGCCTATGCCCATCTCCCAAGCCCACTATCACATCACTCATGGTGCTCTGACCTCTGCTTCCAATCTCTTCTTTTTTGACTCTGACCCTCCTCCCTCCCTCTCACATTCACGGGCCCTTGTGGGGTTTGGAATGCAGCTCAGTGGCAGGATGATGGCCTAGGATGTTGTGTACCACCCTTGGCCCATTTTTAGAATTCAAAAAAGAAGGCCTTTTGATCATCTTGGGCCTACCTGAGAGTCCAGACTAATCTCAGGATCTTCATTTTAATCATATCAGCAAAGTTCTTTTGCCATGTAAGGTAACATAGCAATGCTTAGAATTTAGCACCTTAGCAACCTAAGTTACTAAATGGGAATGTAGGCCTGGTGCAACCAGAGCTTCTAGTTCTATTCTAGATAGACATCTAGAATTACTGGGGATGCGTACTAGGGATCAGACCCAGGAGCTTTATCATTCTTTTGAGACAGGGTCTCACTAAGTCCCTATATTGCCCAGGTTGCCCTCCATTTTGGGGTCCTCCTGCATCAGCCTTCCGAGTAGCTGGATGGTAGGTGTTAAGTCTCCATGCCAATCGACCCTTGGGATTTTATATGACTGCAGAAAGAGTTAACACAGTGGTACTGAGAGGGCTGGCATTTGGCTGGGGCCTAGGAACCTGGTTTTTGGTTTTGCCAATCGTGTCGATAAACAAGCAGCACGTCTCATGCCAGATACCTTCTATTCTTCTAGGAGTCTAGAACTTTGGTATTTGTGAGACAGAGACTCCTGTATGACAAACCCCCAGTTAAATGTCAGTTACTGAGTCTCCAACGGGCTTCCTTAGGTGAAAACATTGTAGGGAAATGTGGCTGTGTCTTTATTTTGAAGGAAGAGTATACTTCGTGTGAACCCTGTACATCCTTACTACATTAAAGCAATACGGCTTGGCTGAAAGCACAATGCTCTTCAGGTCCTGTGAGTTTTCTAGCGATTCTCCTAACAAGGTCTGGGAGAGGTTCTGAGACAGTAAGTCCTAATCTTCTCATATTCTAAACACTATTAACAATGTAAAGACCAAAAGAAGTATTTCTAAGAGGAAATGTAGCCTCGGGGTGCCAATAAGCACTTCTGCTGTCAGAGTTCTACCTCAGTCTTAGCTGCATGTCTGACTGAGGGAATCAATTTACCCCATACATAGCCAGCAAATGTTTGCCATGTGTGCTAAGCACCATGCTACCAATTAAGGATGCAAAAATGAACATGACACAGTCTGCATCTTCAGCATCCTGCTGTCAGTAAGACAGACATATGCACAAATAACCATAGCACTTAATACTGAAGTAAATGTGAACAAAATGCCCCAAGAATCCAGGCAGCAACTTGCTGGCAGCTACTTGCCAGGTGCTTTGCTGTTCACATCTCTAAATCCACCTGGCCCTTCCGATCTAAAGTTGTTACCCAGTTTTACAAAGAAAGAACTGCACAGCTGGATCACCAGGGAAAGCCCAACAGGTTTAGGGTTTTACCTACAATAGCTCAGATCTCTTACTTTATTCATTCTGCAGAAAAGGGTGAAAGAGAAAAACAGGATAAGGAGAAGGGTGCAGGGGGCCAAGTGTCCTGTAATCACCAAGGCTCTTTCCTTCAAAGACCATCACCCCATGTCCCAGAGCACCCTTGCTCTATTCCCTTGTCTGAACAAAATCAGTTTTCTCCAAATTCCATGGCAAGTCTACTAGGAAGAAAGACCTTGTCTTATTTCACTTCCTGTATTTCTTTCTATGTCTTGCCTAAGCCAATGAGTTGATAGAAAGTTGCTATTAAGTTGGATGTGGTGTGTGCCTGCAACATTCCAGCATCTGGGATGTTGAGGCAGGATAGTGAGACCCTGTCTTAAACAGAGAGAGAGAGAGAGAGAGAGAGAGAGAGAGAGAGAGAGAGAGAGACAGACAGACAGACAGACAGACAGACAGACAGACAGACAGAGACAGAGACACAGAGAGACAGAGACAGAGACAGAGAGAGGGGTTGGGAAAAGTAGGGGAAGGGGGAGAGAGGGAGTCTCTATTTTATGGTGTTGTGTAGAACAGTCCTGAAGGAGAGGAAAGACAGATGAAATTTTTCCAAGTGATAATTAGCCCAAGCATCAGGGTCCTTAACACCTACAAATTTCCGCAGGGGAGCCGCCTAGCGAGAAAATACAAAAAGTTAGGAAAAGCAGAAAAAACTTGAAAAGGCCCTTTAAGACATGAAAATGAAGTCAGGCATGGTGGCACACGCCTGTAATCCTAGCACTGGAGGGGCTGAGGCCAGAGGATCACCTTGAGTTAGAGGCCAGCCTGGGCTTCAAAAATGAGTGAGGCCAAGGCCAAACTAAATTACATAACGAGAGAGAGAGAGAGAGAGAGAGAGAGAGAGAGAGAGAGAGAGAGAGAGAGAGAGAGAGAGAGAATATGCAGGTACGGCTTTTTCTTGGCAGGACTCAGATTAAATCACTTGACCCAGTTATCTAGTGCAGTCGGAATTCGATTCCAGGTCCTAAGGGCTTCAGGCCCTGTGCCCCTCGATTCTGACCACAGGAAGGCGTCGAGGTGGCCAGGACTCACTGATAGTGACGGCGCCGATGACGGGGCCGAGAGCCGAGGGCAGCGGGCGAGGTGGGGCAGGTTTCTGGCTCCGCTCTGCGCAAGCCTCAGGGATGGGCACCCTGGCGCTCAGACTCTGTGGCTCTGGTTCCGCGGCCGCCCCCAGGCGTGGGCAAAGGCCTGCGGTCCCGGCTAGGGACCAGCAGATGGCGCGCCGCTGGGACGGGGCCCCCGGCCACCGTCCGCAGTTGCAAGGGCTGCCAGGTCCTCCTGGAAGGGGACACGGGGAGGGCGCGGGGGACGGCCTCCTGCAGCCACCTTGGAAGGAGAGTTTCAGTCGTATCCGGAAGGATAGCTTCAGTCGCATCCGCCCAAAATCAGAACACCTGGGCAACTCCACCTCGCATGACACAGGTGTAAGCGAGATCCGGCCTGTCACTGTCTCCTGTGTCGCCGCTTCGGATCTCAGGAGCCGAGGATGTCAGCTCCAAGCGCAGAACGAAGCGTTAAAGCCCCGGCCGCTACTCCTAACCCAAAGCAGACAGGTGAGGGTCCGAGGCACTGCCGAGGGTGGGGACTTGCTTTGGCCCCACCCCTCGGGGCCGCGGTGGGGCGTGGCCTCCGGGGAGCCCAGCCTAGAGAGGGCGAGGAAATCTCGGGGCCCCGCCCCCAGCATATAAGAATGGTGCGGCACTGCAGCTATCGCAGTTCTCACCGAGGTCCGTCACCCCGACTCTACGTGAGACACACCGCCGGAACTCACCATGGTGAGTGCGGTCCCACCAGGGTCCCGCCCGTTCCCTAGCTGTCCCCCTTCTTGTGGAGAGCCTCCCTCCAGGGATGCTCGGGACCTTGCACCCAGCATTCAGGTTCTCTCTAGGAGATTCAAAGGTTGTACACTCCCTTCCTAGTGACTTTGGCCTGGTGTGCTGTCCGCCTTTGGGAGCGGGGGTGGGGGTGGGGGAATTCTTCACTTGCAGAGCGGAGCTCTCCCGCTAATCCCCTCAGCTCTCCTAAGCGTCTGTGCCCAGACCTCCTGGGCGGGGGGGGGGGGTGTCACGCGGCCTGGCGCCCCATGCCTTCTGCCAGCGGAGGAAGACCCGCTTGGATGCCCCCATCCGTACCCCCCTAGCAGTCCCTGGAACCGACTGAACACGTGCTTGGACAGAAGGTGGAAGGGGGTCAGTTTACTTGGTGCCGCATCCGCTTTTCCTGTGCGTGTTCATCACTCCCACCCACAGCACCCCCGCGTGACTCAGCACCCCGCTTCTGAGCCGGGAGGAGTGGCGGGAATGGGGTTCAGTCTCATGGGCAAGCTGGCCCCATCCTGCGGGTACGCAGAGGACAGGCAGAGACAGCTGGCGCTGAGCGACAGCGAGGGCCGAGGCCAGGTTTGGGGGAGGGGAAGAGGTGTGTGTAGGGGGGTGGTATTTATAGCCCAGGAGCGGGGGCCGAAACCCAATCCCAGTTTTTGGCTGGGATGCATCTGAAAGGGTTCCAGAGGAGAGCGGATGTAGGCCCCGGGTGCAGGAAGGCGCTTACCTTGGCGGGGCAAAGCGCGTTACCTCTGGGCCTTACCACAGGTTCCGCTTCCTTTTGGGGGTTTGGAAACCATCACTGTGCTTTTCTTCGTGGGAAGGAAGGCGCACTGTCCTGCAGACTCTGGTGCTGCAGGGTTAATTTCGGACTGGCAGGGACGTAGCCTAAGGCAGGGAGTATCCCAGGGCCCACAACTTCTCACTGCCAGCCTTGCTGTCTGCGGTTACCAGCATTATCCTTATTTCTGTGGAGGGTGGCACTGTGGAATGAAGGTGGTAAAGCACGCAGAGTGTGGGGGTGGAGAGGGGGAGCCAGATGGGATTGATCCCTAGCCGCAGATAGGATTTAAAGGTGGGGGGAGAGGGCATCCTGATGACCAGCGTGGTCAGCTGATGCCAGATGGGAAAGCTAAGATTCCTCTTCACTCACAGGAATGAAGGAGAGATTATAAAAAATTGCAGTTATTCAAAAGAATCAAGTGGGGAGGCCTATGGCTATAAACTGGAAAATCTGCCTCTTCTCTGCTGGGTGTGTGGGCTGCAGGATTGGGAGCAGCTGGAAAGTCTCTTCTCTCTTGAGTTACTGCAGTGTCTGCCTGTCTCATATGCATGTGCCCTCTCTGTCCTCCCTGAGTGTCCTGTGAATGTGGCAGGGCCGGGAGCAGCCACAGCACTCACTGGACAAATTCCCCAGTGGGAAGTAGGCTAAGGGATTGGCCTGCCCTACTGGGTACCTCTTCCTGTGCAAGGGAGCCTGGGAGACTGCCAGCTTCCTCTCACCTCTGCCAGCTTGAAGCTCCCCTCTTGCCAACTGAGTCATCCTAGCTGGTAAATGATAAAAGTGGGAGAGAGGCTCATGAGGGAGGTACTTCTGGATGTGACACTTGTGCTGTGACCCCTCTATCCCTCAGCGTGAATGCATCTCAGTCCATGTGGGGCAGGCAGGTGTCCAGATGGGCAATGCCTGCTGGGAGCTCTACTGCCTGGAACATGGAATCCAACCTGATGGGCAGATGCCCAGTGACAAGACCATTGGTGGAGGGGACGACTCCTTCACAACCTTCTTCTGTGAAACTGGTGCTGGAAAACATGTGCCCCGGGCAGTTTTTGTGGACCTGGAACCCACTGTAATTGGTGAGCAGAAAAGAGGGCAAATTTGAGGGAGGTGGATAGCCTGGGGAGAAGGTACCTAGACTTGGCTTTCTGGCTCTGAAACTCCTAACCCTATCCGAAAATAAAGAAGGGAAGCTGATCTCAGCTTGGCATGGGCCACAGTAGGTCTGGGTTTCTCCCACACATATCTCAGGCTGGCAGAAGGATGAGTTAGCTCTTCTGTCTATCTGGCAGCAGATACCACCCTGGAGAGAGGAAGGTCCCCGCTGAGCACAGCCTTGTGGTTTTTGCCCAACAGTATGGTTTATACTCTTCCAGATGAGATCCGAAATGGCCCATATCGACAGCTCTTCCACCCAGAGCAGCTCATCACTGGGAAAGAAGATGCTGCTAACAACTATGCCCGTGGCCATTATACCATTGGCAAGGAGATCATCGACCCTGTGCTGGATCGGATCCGCAAACTGGTGAGAATTTGGTACAGAAGGAAAGGAGCATTTTAGATTAAACAAATGGCCAGGAAAAAGCTTTTTTTGAGATCCATTTCAGAAGGTCATCTCTAGCTATGTATTCCAGAATATGACACTACTGTGAGATACTCACTGGTCCTGGCCCCTAACTTTTGAGATATTTGAATGTTCATGGAGCTAGGAAAGTTCCTCAGCCATCCACCCCCCCCTCCACCCCTGCCACATGGCTCTTTCTCTTTCTTGCCTTTCAGTCTGACCAATGCACAGGACTTCAGGGCTTCCTGGTATTCCACAGCTTTGGAGGGGGCACTGGCTCTGGCTTCACCTCTCTCCTGATGGAGCGGCTCTCTGTTGACTATGGCAAGAAATCCAAGCTGGAGTTCTCCATCTACCCAGCCCCCCAGGTATCCACAGCTGTGGTTGAGCCCTACAACTCCATCCTGACCACCCATACCACCCTGGAGCACTCAGACTGTGCCTTCATGGTGGACAACGAAGCCATCTATGACATCTGCCGCCGCAACCTGGACATCGAGCGCCCAACCTATACCAACCTCAATCGCCTTATCAGCCAGATTGTGTCCTCCATCACCGCTTCCCTGCGCTTTGATGGGGCCCTCAACGTGGACCTGACAGAGTTCCAGACCAACCTGGTGCCCTATCCTCGCATCCACTTCCCCCTGGCCACCTATGCACCAGTCATCTCGGCGGAGAAGGCCTACCATGAGCAGCTGTCAGTGGCAGAAATCACCAACGCCTGCTTTGAGCCTGCCAACCAGATGGTGAAGTGTGACCCCCGGCATGGCAAGTACATGGCCTGTTGTCTGCTGTACCGTGGAGATGTGGTGCCCAAGGATGTCAATGCTGCCATTGCTGCCATCAAGACAAAGCGCAGCATCCAGTTCGTGGACTGGTGCCCCACGGGCTTCAAGGTTGGCATCAACTACCAGCCACCCACAGTGGTGCCTGGGGGCGATCTCGCCAAGGTGCAGCGTGCTGTGTGCATGCTGAGCAACACGACCGCCATCGCTGAGGCCTGGGCCCGCCTGGACCACAAGTTCGACCTGATGTATGCCAAGAGGGCTTTTGTACACTGGTATGTGGGAGAGGGCATGGAGGAGGGTGAGTTCTCAGAGGCCCGGGAGGATATGGCTGCTCTGGAGAAAGATTATGAAGAAGTGGGCATCGACTCCTATGAGGATGAGGATGAGGGAGAAGAATAAAACAGCTGCCTGGAGCCTGTTCCTTATGTCTATTGCAAAATCCTTTCGAAATAAACAGTGTCCTTGCACGGTTTCTTGTCCCTCTCTGAATGCTTGAGCTTCTGCTGCTGCCCTCACTAGATGCTGCTCATGACCCTCTTCCATTCCATGGCTATTGGTGAGACTTGCAAGGGACCCTTGGCAGGTCCAGGCTGCAGGACCACAGGGACATGGATACAAGGTCCCAGGATAGGGAGGAAATGAGGACCAAATCCTGGACCTATCTGTCCAGCCACAAACTATTAAAGGATACAAGTCTTCACTTTCCAACTAGGAGTTTATGTTCAGTAGTTTCTATATTGGAGTTTGGACTGCTACCCTGTTTTCCCTGCTGCCTGTACATTCACCAACTCCGGAACAAGCCTTGGCCCAGGCTCCACTGTGCACTGAGGGCTTGGGAATGGGGCTGGGCTGGCCCAAAGTTCCTGGGCACAGAGCCCTGTCATAAGCTTGGGGGATGGGAAAGGGCAGTCTTTGAGTTGTTTGTGCCATTGCACCTCTCAGCTTTGCATAGCTTATTGTCTGTCTTGCTGCTTTGCTGGGGCTGGGGCTATGCCATTAAAAGTCAGATTGTCTCCCGTTTGAGCTTTTTGCCTCAGCCTCCTCGCTAGCTGGTGGGACCTCCTTCTGGACCCCTGGGAAAACCTCAGCTTTGCTAATAGGCACCCTAGGACCCACGCTGACGTCAGCCTGGTTGGGCATGGTCTTCACTCTCAGGAGCAGGAGATACCAGCCCTGCCCTTGCCACCCCTCCCTGGTGACTCAGGGACACAATGCCCTTCCCTAGGGAACATTCAAGCCCAGTAAAGCAGGGCCCCTGTTTACTCAGCGGAGCAGCCCGGAAGTAGCTGCTGGATACTGCCACACCACACTAACCTCGTTAATTATTAATCATGTAGGAGCTAGAATAATCAGGGAGACACTGCCAAAATGGCTGCCAACCTCCCTCCCCCCAGGCTGAGGATGGGAGACTTGTTATGTAGCTGTCTCAAGCTTCCTAAGGTGTCTCCACCCAGAGGTCGGCCTGGCAAACCGGCTGAGCTGCTTTGGCTAAGCTACCCACCCCTGGGAGCAAAGGAAGGAAAGAACTTGGGTATACTAGGGGGCCTGGTCCCTGTTCTTGGCACAACTAAAGCTAGCTCAACCCAGAGCAGCTTCAAGTTTTTGATTAAGACAAGCTACAACTGCTGGCTGCTAACTAGTCAGATCTTATACCTGCCTCCTTACAGGGAGTGACACAGACCATACAGTTCTTTTCTTTTTTTTTTTTTTTTTTTTGTCTTTTTGAGACAGGGTCTCACTATGCAGTTCAGGCTGGCCTTGAGCTCACTTTGTAGCTCAGGCTGGTCTCGAACTCACAACAATCCTTCTGCCTCAGCCTCCCTAGTGCTGGGATTACAGGCATGCGCCACCACGCCCGGCTTCATACAGTTCTTTTCTAAGGCTGTTACCTTGGAAATGGCAACCAGGCTTTGCCCCTTGTACCTCTTCACTCCCTCTAGAGACCGCGAGACTAAGTTCCACTGTAGCCTGCTTTCACTTTATTCTTTTGCTCCCAGATCTGGAAGCTGACCATAATACAAGCCCAGCAGTCCAGCTCAGAGCTGTGTACCATTTTTTTCGCTTTCGCCCTGGCCCAGCCCGTTGGGGTCGTTGCCTGCACACGGAGGGAAGAGCAGAAGGGGACTGAGAAATAGGATAGAGATAATAGTCCCCACCCTCTGTCCCCAACTGTTAAGAGCAACCCTGTCAGAACGGGTAGAGCTCCAATGAGGGATGAGAGCCTCTTTCCAAAGCATGAAGGGCCATCCTCTCAAGATGGCCTCTGGTTTCTTTAGATTTGGGTAGTGTGCTGGCCAGGAGTTGGGGGCTGCAGAACCTCCAACTGGCTGAGGAGGAGAGGAATGTGAGGGCGCTGTTGAGGGTCCACCATCATCATGGAGGCTAGCAGCTGCCGCATTGCTGAAGAATGCCTGTGGAGAAAGGAGGGGAGGGTGAGTGAAAGCCGCCTGTGCTCCTTCCTAAGGCTGCAATCAGCTCATCCATGGAAGAGTGAAACCCTTGGTGCCTCTCACCTGGAACTCTGTGGGATAATAAGTTGGTTCTGCACAGCAAGAGCCACACTGTCACCCTTCTGGAACACCATGTCATAAGGACCTTCCCCAAACATCATGGCATAAAGCACACAACCTAGGGACTGAGCAGAACTTGGTTAGTCCCTAGGAGGAGACCAAAAGAGGTGACATCTCTCCCTTTATGTCTGTGATGAAATTAGACTACCAAAAATATGCCAACCTCCCCTAGGTGGGAGACGGCGGCCCTTCCCCCAGGGCCCAAGTAAACTGTTAGCTAGAAACCTCTGCAGCCCTAAGTCATTGCTTAGCTACTGCCTTAAGCAATGACACTGAACTATACCCATTCAGTTCAGTGGCAAGGATCACACCTCTTCCTGAGCAACTGAATACAGTATCAGTGACAGTTCCCAGGAAGGAAGTTGAGGGGTATGGGGACATACTGTGGTTCCTGGGGCCCCATGCAACAGAAACTGAAGGCCTGTTCCCCTCCACACTAGGCATAGAGCTGCACTGCTCCCCACCCTCGAGCTCCTCACCCAGACATCAGTCCGCTCATCGATGACACAATGGCTCTGCACAGTGAAGAGCTCTGGGGCACGGTAGGAGATGGTGCACCGCTGGGCTGCCCAGTCCTGGAACGGTGGCCCCAGAGTGCAAAAGTGGGACACAAGCCACAGTCATGTGACCAAATTAGGGAATGCACTAGAAAGGAATTGGGGATGAAAACAGATGAGCTAAGAGGAACCTGGAGACTTTCTTACCTGCAGGGTCAAGGCCTGTCGGGAACCCTCCACATGGATACGTGCTTGATTCATGGAACCTAAGTCCATTAAGACTGGCTGCCCCTCATCTCCAAGCAAGATATTGGTGGGCTTCAGGTCCCTGGAGGGAGGTAAAAATGACTCATAAACATCCCAAGACAGGGAGGCTGGAATATCCCAGGGAGTGAAAGAATAACAGAAGCTTTCCTTGAGAGGAAGGCAGAGACAGACCTCACCATTCTCTCAGTGAGGCTTTCTCTTGGCCCCAGCAAGTACGCAGGACCCTCCCACTGACCTGTGGGCATAACCTTTGGCATGAATAGCTTCAAGGCCTCTGCAGATACCCAGCAGCAGCCAAAGGATTTGCTCCTCAGTCAGGAAGTTGCCCTTGTCCTTCAGCCTTTCTATCTCACTCCACAGCGTGCCTTTCTGCAATACAAGTTTTCCCACATTGAGCTATTTCTGAATCCTCTGTTCCCTAGGTCTGACACCTACCCTGTGCCAAACCCCATCAACTCTTTTCACCACACACACCTCAAATCCCACAGCCCCAAATGGACTCCTCTAAACCCCAAATCAGAATAACCAGACCCACAACATGATATCTGCTTCCTAACATGCTTGACTGCTCACACAGCCTTTGGTGGGTGGCTCTGTTGCAACCCCTTTCATAGTTCAACCAGGAGACTTTCTGACCTTGTAGAAGGGTAGAAGCAGCCAGGCCTCATGCTTTGTGCCCCACTCTTTCAGACAGTAAGCCACAAGGTGAAGGATGTTGGGGTGATGGAAGAGGCGATGCATATCTGCTTCTCGCTGGGCTTCTTCCTGGTCCTGCTGCTCATGACACAGGATTCGCTTCAGGGCGTAGAAGTGTCCATCATGTAACCCCTCCACTAGGTCCACATAGCTGAACCCACTGTGGGCCAAAGGGGTCAGTGAAGGACTATGACTATCTCCCACAAGGCTTGGACTCAGAAATTCCCATACAGAGAGTGCTTCTGGAATTAAGCAGAAACCCTCCCCAAAATGTGGCTCTAAGAGAAGTCTTTTTTTTTTTCTAAGAGAAGTCTTAAGATTAGTTTGAGACCCTCAGGAACAAGAACACAGAAATCATTGAAGTCCTGTGGTCTCAACAGTACTTTGCACAACAAATGCTCAATAAATAAACATTTCTTAAATGTTTATGAACCAGACACAGACATTTTATATACATTACCTCATTTAATTACAATTCCATCAGTGACACATGATTATCACTTCCATGAAGCACATGAAGAAATCATGCCTTACCAAGATCCCTCTAGGAGGGCTGGGTCCAGAATCCACGTTCTTAGCCCACTCAGTAAGGTACTGTTAGATGAGGCAGAGGATAGGGACAAAACCCTTGTGCCCCTATCAATCACAGGCCCTTGTCCCTCAGTGACCATAACCCTGGGAACCAGCTAAAAGATTTCCAAACACTCACCCCTCCCCAAGTTTCTGGATGAACAGGTAGCGCTTATTGTCAATAACGACAGTTCCCCGAGAGCAGGCACACAGCGCGTGGCCCATAATGTCTCACGCATTCTCCTCAAGGACAATCTTTGGTTGCTGAGGGGTTCGTCCAGGGCTAGTGGGCTGTCCCGCGGATGCGCTGGGGACCCAGCGGATTATGCTAGGAAGAAAGCAACAGCGAGTCACAATCCAGACAGCCCCTGAAGTACCAACAGGGAGAGCTCAGGTTCAGATCTGGGAACTTACAGTCCTGTCTACAGAAAACCAGCCCTGGCGACGCTGGCTCTTAGAAGGCTGGAATCAGTTTCCTCAAAGCCTCAGGTCACGCTGCGACCAACAGGCCGCTTTCTTCCACCCCGGCCCACCTCTGGTCGGGCCCACGCCCGCGTCCGTCAGACCTCAAATGCAAGGCACAGGGTAGCTCCGGAGGAGGTGCGATGCTCGCGCCCACCTCTGGCAGCGAACACCCCACGCCTCGAGGTGCTCAGCGTAGGTCCACCAGAGGGTACAGCCCACTGACCTGGCTCCCACCGAAGTGACGCTCCAGGGACCGGAAGCATTGGTTACGTCATCAGTCCGCGACGGAGTAACGGCCCGCCGTATCCTAGCAACTCCTGGGCGGCTAGAGGATGTGGGCGCGCAGTGCGAAGAAGCTGGGGGCGGGCTAGACCTGGAGGTGGACTGGTCCTAGGATCCGGGGTGAGGGTTCCCTACTTGGCCTTCAGTACGGGCCAAGACTCAGACACTTGAGGCAAAGGGGAGCAAAGCCGGGCTCTACTTGAAGCCCCCAGGACCAATATTTCCCAATGTCGGAGGTAGGAGGCCTCTTACCTTCTGCCTACTACAGTGCAGCCCAAAGGGGGATGTAGGAAGGAACCGGGGCGGGCGGCCTGGACTTCAGTAGTGCAGACTGTATCATCAAAGCGCTGGCGTCAGTGCTTAAGAGTTTAGACTCTTGAACCAATTTGCCAGTTTCTAAATGTGGTCCTAAGAACCTCCCACCCGTGTGACCTCCGGTAAGTTTCTTAACATTAAAAATCTTCACTTTTCCTAGCTATAAAACAGATATATTAGTATCTTAAGTTAAATGCATAAATCATAAGGATGTGCTGGCGCAAGGCAATAATCCCAGCACTCCAGAGGTTGAGTCAGGAGAAGCGCTGTGAGTTTGAGGTCAGCCTGGGCTACGTAAGTTCAAGGCCAGGCAGAACTACAAAGTGAGACCCTGTCTCAAAAATATAAAATGAAGTAAGTTCGAACTGAACTTACTACTTAGTACTCACACTACTGGCTATTTAGTATTTTTACTTCAGTTTTCCCCTCTGTGAAATGAGAATCAGTATTTCATGGAGTGATTTGAAAATTAAATGAGATGTAAGTGCTTAGACATTACCTGGCATTAACCCCTCGGTAACTGTCTATAAAAAAAATACTAGTTATCACGTGTTACCTTGATATCTGGACCATGAAAGCAGGAGGGATGGACATTCACAAGTCCACAAACCTTAGAACCAAGCAGTTGCCCTTAACATCTCTTGCTCAGATAGAAACGGATTAAGTGGGAGAAGGGTGAGTCTCCAAAGAAAATAGAATGGCCAGGTGCGCTATTTTGCTAAAACAGGGCTTTCCAAGGGAAAGATCCATCCTATGACCTGTCCCCCAGCTTCCACATCTGTATCACCATGAATATTTTCATACCAGTTCCTCTGGTTCTGAACCTATTTTAGCCCTTGGTTCTGACATCAAGTCATTTGGATTTCATCTGTTATGTGCCAGACACTGCTAAGTGCAGGAGAATTCAAGCACAAAGCACGCTCCACCCTCAGGGAGCTCAGCCTAATAGCAATGATTCTCAATCTTGAATGTGCTTAGGCTCGTCTAGGAATCTGTTAAAATACAAATTCTGATTGTGTAGATCTGAAGTAGGATCTGAGATCCTACTTTTTTATAAGCTCCCAGGTCATGCAGATAGAGCTGGATTGCAAACTGCACTTTGAATAGTAAGATGCAAAGGATTTTAAAAACAACTAAACTAGCTAGTGGCTGCAGACTGGAAACAAAGTCCAGGCTAAGCACAGGAAACTTGAAGTGGTTTCTGCCCCTTGTTCACTGAGGCTCACTCCCAGGAATCTGACACTTGATGGTTGGACCCACGGCTCAGAGGAGGAGCCCTGTAAGGGCCATGGTTCGCAATAAATCACCCTGCCTTCTCTCCTGGTTGCTGCCACTCCTCACACTCCTGCTGCCTCAGGTATGATCATGAGAGAGGGCGGGCTGTGTTTCTTGGCTAGGTGAAGTTGACAAGAAAGTCCTCCACCAAAGAGCCAGCCAAGCATCTCTTCTCCTGGTAGATGCAGACCTTTTACTACAGAGCGCTGCTGAGCATAGGTTCTTCTCTTTGCTTTACAGGCAGACACTCGATCGTTTGAAGTAGATTGGGAACAAGACAGGTTTCTGTTGGATGGGGTCCCGTTCCGTTATGTGTCTGGCAGTCTACACTACTTTCGTGTACCAAGGGTGCTTTGGGCAGACCGGCTTTTTAAGATGCGAATGAGTGGCCTCAACGCTGTACAGCTGTAAGAAGTGCTCATGAGAACTTGAAAGGGGGAATTTACTCTTCCCACTGCTCCCCTAGGAAGTGGGTCTGGACTGGGAGACAGACTTTGAAGAGGGATTAGAACTGCAAGGCCCTTGGGTTGGGGGTGGTAGCAAAAGGAAGGCCCAAACCTCCATCCAGCAGCTTCCTGGAGATTCCTTGTAAGATGTGAGGCCCTAGGGCCCTGCCTAACATCTCCCTACCTTGGGCCCTGTTAACCTCTTCCTTTCTCAGTTACGTGCCCTGGAACTACCATGAACCAGAGCCTGGGGTTTATAACTTTAATGGCAGCCGCAACCTCCTTGCCTTTCTGAATGAGGCAGCTATTGCAAACCTGTTGGTCATACTGAGACCAGGACCTTACATCTGTGCAGAGTGGGAGATGGTGAGTTGGTTGGAGAAGGGACCGAACCAAAGCTACCCTCATTGGTTTCCCTCTGCTTAAACTCCAGGGCCATTTCCAGTACTATTCTCAGCTCTCTCCCTCCTCATTGCACTCCCAAAACAACAAAGCCTCTATGTTCCCGTGTGGTCTCTGTGTTTCAGGGAGGTCTTCCATCCTGGTTGCTTCGAAAACCTAAAATACATCTGAGAACCTCAGATCCAGGTAGGCTCTGACAAATGTTTTCACAAAGAGAAAAGCACACAACAAAAAGATGGGTCATTTGAGTGCCCCAACCAGAAAATTCCATCCTCAACTTGGAGATCATTCACTAAAATATTATTGTTTCCTTCTTGCCCTGTAGGGCATTAGAAACTAGAACCAGATGAAACCAATCCCTGTACAATAGGCCTTATTATGGATGAGATAGATTTTTTTTTTTTTTTGGTGAGGGAATTGAACTCAGGACCTTGTACTTCTCAGGTAGGTACTTATGCTGCTGAGCTGTATCCCCAACCCAAGACAAGTTTTAAAACAAAAACACTATTCCCAGTACTCCTCTAGGCTGAGACAGGAGGATCTTATGTTCAAGCACAAACTAGGCAACTTAATGAGACCTGTCAAAAAAAATTGAGGTACCCTTGTAATTCCTGCATTCCAGGGGCCAAGGTAGGTGGATTACTATGAGTTTCTGACTAACCTGGGCTGCATAGTGAGTTCAAAGCAAGGCCCCGTCTTAAAAAGAAAATATAAAAAGAGCTGGGGATGTAGTTCAGTATTAAGGTCCTGGATTTACTTCGCAGTGCCACACACACAGACAAAAATTATAACCTATAAACATGCTTCATAAAAAATACAGAAATCTCCACACTGATTTCTACGGTGGTTATACCAGTCTACACTCCTACACAGAAAATTATATGAACGAGGAGTTAAGAGAGCCTCTTTTCAATAATGCAGTCAGAAAAAGCTTTTCTAAAAAAGGTGACATTTCATAGACTTCTAGGAAAGAACAAGCATGGGTCAAGAACATTTCAGCCCAGAAACAGGAAAGGACACAGCAGGATTTAGGGATGTAGACCATCAAGGCTGGATAAGGGCGACCACATATGATGTCGGAGTTGAGGTAGACAATTGGTATAGGCCACTGTGTGGAGTTTATAATTTATACCAAACACAGTAGAAAGCCACTGAAAGTATTTAACTGAAGTGTGACATAACCTGATTTGTTTTACCCTCACTTTAGCCTGGATGTGGAGAATGGATTGAGGGTTTTAAGGGTGGAGGACTGAGACTATGACTATAGCTGAGAACAGATATGACAGTGCCTGGAGCAAGGTAATGGCAGCAAAAGTGAGAGAGGCCAGAGTTGAGACATGGCTTGGAGATAAAAATCACCAGGACTTATTATTGATAGACTTTGACTGGAAGGTGAGAGGTGGGGTTTTATAAGAATAGAAGGGGCCAGGGAGATGGCTCAGTGGAATAAGTGCTTCCCTGGAAAGCACTAGGGCCTGAGTTCAATCCCCAGTTCTGCAAAAAAGAAAGAGTAGAAAGGGCCAGAGGAAAACAGAAAAATAGAAAGGGATCTCTTTTCTGGCCAGTTCAGATGGTGGCAATATTTACTGACATGGGGTAGAGGACACTCGGGGTACAGATGAACAGCTGAGAGGGCTAGAAAGCATTATGCCCCTTGCAGCACTCCCCAACCCTGGCTATAAAGCATGACAGTGGTGAAGTATGACTGGAGCACCGACATGGAGTCTCAGTTTAGCTCAAGACAACCAGAAATCTTCATGTAAAATCCATGGGGACCTCTCAGTCCTCTTCCTCCTTGACCAGCCCAGCCTGTAGCACTCAGCACAGCTGGCTCATTCCTGTCTTTTCAGTTTGTTTTGGAGGTTCCAGCAGGGGAGTACAGCTACTCATACAGGCTTGACTGAAGAGCCACTTACTGTTCTCTGTTGGAAAGTCATTATTTTCCACTGAGCACACAGCCCAGGAGGGAACACAGGGAATGGTAAGGGAGGAAGAAGGGGACATCTGCCAACCCGACCAAGTCAGTCATGTTGAGTGTGGTGACAACATCCCAGCTAGATCAACCTCATCTGTTGCCTTATTTCTTCTTCTTGAGAAAGGGTCTTGCTATGTAATTCAGACTGGTTTTGAACTCACTGTGTAGCCCAGGCTGGCCTCAGACTTGCCTCAATCCTCCTGCCTCAGCTTTCTGAGTGCTGGGACTTAAAGGTATACACCACTATTCCCAACTACATCTTGTCTTTTGAGATGGGCTCTTCTGTCATCTACAGTATTTTCTCTCTCAATCTCTGTTCCCTCTCTCCAGTCTTTCTAATCACTTGATCTCAGTGTTTACCTGGCCCTTATCAGTATTCAGTTCCTAGATACTTCTGCCATCCATTACCTGGATAATGTCATCCACTTGTGTGTGTGAGTTAAAATCCACCTTATTAATAGCTAATGGCTCTTAAACATGTACCGCTATGCCTAGGGCCTCCCCCATGGGTCCATTACATATGCTTAACTGCCTGTGTGAGTTTTCCATAGGAACAAATAAAAGGCAAAATGGTACAACAGAGCTGTTGGTATGCCCCCCACACACACACACCCAGTGATTCTACTGTCTCCATCATATGTAGCACAAGTCCATTCTCCAGCTGTGTAGCTGTATACTGCGATGTGATCCCTCCTGCCTTCCCTCACGTTGCCTTCTATACATTAGAAAATCACATCAACTTTACCCCCAACAGCATTACATGGAACCGTTATTACTTCTCTGCTGCCAACTGCCTTTCAGCTTGCTAAGCCTAATAGCTTCCTAACTGGATTCCCTTGTTTGCCCTCTCTCCCACATAGTCTTCTCAATGCAGCAGTCAGTGTGACAATGTGATTCTGTTAAAATAGAAGTTTAATATACATCTCAGATCATGTCATTTCTGTTTAAGCCTTCCCAGAAAGTTCTCATCTTACTCAGAATATGAACCATGGATTCCTTAATAATCTACCAGGCCCTGCAGAATTGGCCCCAGTTACCTCCCTGACATCTGCCTCCTCCTTTTTACTCTGCCCTAGCCTATACCACAGGGGCTCTGTGGTGTTCTTCAAGCCCACTGACCTCTAGCTTCAAAGCCTCTGCATTTGTTGATCCCTCATCTGCTGGCAGAAATGACCTCAGCCAGGCTCCCTGGTCACCTCTAAACTTTAAGGTCTCCACTCCACCATTTTACATCTCCTCTGCCTCAGTTTTGGCATTAAAGACACCATATATTTCTCCATATTTACTGTCTCTGTCACTAGGAAGGAAATTCCACAAGGGTAGAGATCTTTATACCTAACACCTAGAACAGTGTTTGGTGTATGGCCAGCATCTATAAATACTTGTTGAGTGAATCAATGTGATTTAAAATATGTTTGGATTACTGAGAAAAGGACTAAGAGATGGGAGGAGGGTGTCAGGCATGAAGAAGCTTAAGACATGCTTTGTACATGTGCTGACTCCCCAGGAAGACGGTAATCATGGTGAACTAGAAACATACTATGAAAACTAAAAACTTTAAAAATGTATGTTTGGGTTAAAAGCAGCAATACATGGTAAGTGTGGTGCACACCTATAGTCCCAGCACTCAGGACGCTTGAGAGACCAGCTTGGACTGCATGTGTTTAAGGCCAGCCTGAACTACTACATAACAAGACCCAGTCTCAAAAAATAAAAGTTCAAAACCTGGTTTAAGAATTGGAAAGCATCTTTAGGGTGTCTTATTGACTCCACCTTTGAGAGAGTACTGTCTGCAAGGTTTCCTCCTGAATGAAGGGGGTGTAGCACATGAACTGCCAGGCAGGCTTCCTGCTCACTAGTGGCAGGCATGAGCAAAAAACATGGACAGGCACAGGTGCTGGACTATTAAGTACCTAACAGAGAAGTACGAGATACTATGAGAGTGGGTAAGACAGAAGGAGCTATCTTAGTCTGGAACATGAAAGGTTTTCTGGAGGAAATGAAATAGAAATTAAGAATTGACACACGAGTTGGAATTGGCTAAATATAGGCAGGTAGGCAGAAAACTATCAGAGGAAACAACGTGCATGAAGACCTTGAGGGGAACCACAGAAATCACAAGTAGGAGTTAAAGGTTTAAGGCATGATGCCTTAATTACTGACTTAAACCATTTGGACTGTGCAGGTCAGATACTATATATCTATGAGTTCTCATGGTACATCAGGTAAAAGTTGATTGTAATAACTATTATGTGTTTAACCTTTTTATTACGTGGGGTTTCTTTTGGGGGGCAAAGCCAGAGTGTGAATCCAGGAAGCATTGAACTAGATCCCCAGCCCATTTTATTCTGAGAGTCTCATAAAATGGCCCAGGTTGGACTCAAATTTGCAGTTTTCTTGCCTCAACCACCAGAGTAGCTGGGATCACAGACACGCACTGCCATGTCCCATTCTTGTACTTTTAAGGAACATTAAGATCCTATGTTCAAATTCCACTGATAGGCAAGTTTCTAAGTGTTCAGGGTTGAGAGTTTCTTCTAAGAGTCACTGCTTCCCCAGCTTAGTTGTGGGCAAGTGGAGTGGAAGTGGCAGCCTCAAGTAAGAGCAGCACTGAAGCTGCTCCTGTACCAGGGCTGCGGGGGCAGGGCTACAGAAGTGGCAGGGACCCCTAATGAGCACAGTGCTCCTCCTTCCTTCAGACTTTCTTGCTGCAGTAGACTCCTGGTTCAATGTCTTGCTGCCCAAGATCTATCCATTTCTCTACCACAATGGGGGCAACATCATTAGCATTCAGGTACATGTGGGAAGTTGACTGGGCAAGGAAGGAGGTGTGTGTGGAGGGGTCCTTATCCTCCTCCACCTCATGGGTGGACTCTGTGTTCCTTTTCTCTGGCAGGTGGAGAATGAATACGGTAGCTACAAGGCCTGTGACTTCAACTACATGAGACATCTGGCTGGACTCTTCCGCACACTACTAGGAGATGAGATCTTGCTCTTCACCACAGATGGGCCAGAAGGACTTAAATGTGGTTCCCTCCCAGGACTCTATACCACTGTAGATTTTGGTCCAGGTCTCCTAGACAAAAAATAGGAGTGGAGCCTCGGGAAAGGGCAACTTTCCTCTCATAAAAATTTATCCTCTACCCTTGCCTCCTTACTGCAGCTGACAACATGACCAAAATCTTTAGCCTGCTTCGGAAGTATGAACCCCGTGGACCACTGGTGAGGGGCCAGAGGGCAAGGGAATCAAAGTAAGAGCTAGGATGGGAATGGCTTCAATTTGTTCCCCACCCACTCATGGCTCCTTTCATTTCACACCCTAGGTGAACTCTGAGTACTATACAGGCTGGCTGGATTACTGGGGCTACAATCACTCCACTCGGTCCATTCCAGCAGTGACCAAAGGATTAGAGAAGATGCTCAAGTTGGGGGCCAGCGTGAACATGTAACTGGAAACACAATACGAATCTGTTACTTGGAGTTGGGGGTGAATGTTAAAATTCACAGGGTCAGCATTTACCTTTCCCCCCGTCTTCCCATACTCCAGGTATATGTTCCACGGAGGGACCAACTTTGGATACTGGAATGGTAAGCACAGGTGGCCCCTGAAGCAGGAGCAGTAACAGAATTGGATCTAAGGGCTGGATGCATTAGCACATCTAGAGCTGAGCAGTGCTCCTATGATGGCATAATTCTCTGCATGACATTCTTTTTTTTTTTTTTTTTTTTTGGCGGAACCGGGGATTGAACTCAGACCCTTGCACTTGCCAGGGAAGCGCTTATTCCACTGAGCCATCTCCCCAGCCCCTCTGCATGACATTCTTTGCTTAGTCCAGAACACTTACTGAATTAATGAAATTGGTTCTGTCCCAGGTGCTGATGAGAAGGGACGCTTCCTTCCAATTACTACCAGCTATGACTATGATGCACCCATATCTGAAGCAGGGGACCCCATGCCTAAGCTTTTTGCTCTTCGAAATGTCATCAGCAAGGTGCCCCCTTTTATTAATTTTGGAGAAGAGAGTGCCCAAATCATAAAGAGATCCCATAAATTGGTGACGGCTGCCTGCACCAGGGCCCTTTGTGCATCCTGTGGGAGCATTTCCTATTCACTCAAATGGGGCGTATGGGGAGTTACATGGGTATGTGCAAAATTATATGGTCTTCATGATCCCTGAAACCCTTTCCTGAGCCCCAGGATAGGAAACTTACTCCAAACCAGAGTTGGTAGCATATATATAATCTCAGCACTCTGGAAGGCTGAGACAGGAGGATCTCAACTTTGAGCCCAACCTAGTAATTTAGCAAGACCTTGTCTCGAAAAATTAAGCCAGGAATTGGGACATACACCTATAATCTCAGCAGTGTGGGAGCTGAGGTAAGATTATAATTCAAGCCCAGCTAAACAGTCTAGTGATTTAGCAAGACTGTTTCAAATATTAAAAAAATAAAGGTGGGGGGAGGCTGGGAGTATAGTTTAAAGGCCCTAAGTTTAATCACCAGTACTACCATCAACAAATCAATGGCTGGGGGTGTACCTTATGTGTGGCCCTGTGTTCTCTCTAATGCCACCAAAAAAGAACCTTGCCATAAGGGTTTAGAATAGAAGTGGTTTCTGTCGTTTTCCTATGGCTGCTGAGAACATTTGGGTTCAGTTTCAGGAAATTCCCTTGGGACCTTTACCTCCTCCCAGCCCCAAGATGGCGCTTGGACCTTTGACCCTACACCTGGTAAGTTTCTCTCCAGCTTTTCTGACTGTGCTTTTACTCTATAAGCCTACCTCTCCCTGCCTTAGACTGTTTATTGCCTCTTATTCTAATAGGATGGAGATTTGCTGACTTTCTTAGATGCTCTCTGCCCCCAAGGACCTGTCCATTCAGTCTTGCCACTGACCTTTGAGGCTGTTAAGCAGGTAAGGCAGAAGTCTATAATTCCAGGAGGGAAGGCAGATTCCCAGAACAATGCAGAATAGGCAAAAGTTCCTTCTAGCTACCAATCTTCTTGACAGTGTCCTTTTCCCCCCATCCTTCCATACCTAGGACCGTGGCTTTGTGCTATACCGGACCTATCTGTCTTACACGGTTTTTGAACCAACACTATTCTGGGTGCCAAATAATGGAGTCCATGACCGTGCTTATGTGATGGTGGATGGGGTGAGAACCTAATTACAGGCTACCTTGTGAGCCTGTTTCCTCTCTTTCCCTAATACTGTATGGCCTTGGGTTCTCCATCTTTACCCTTTCCCACCAGTCTTCTCATAGCTGTAGGGCATCCAAGTTTATAAGTTGGAATGAGAATAGTCTAATTAAGGACAGAGTTCCAGAATGGATGGTGAACTGAAAGATGGTTAATTTTTCTTGTCCTCTAAATAACTATTATTATTATTTATTATTATTTTTTTTTTGGAGGTGGGAACCAGGGATTGAACTCAGGCCAAGGCAAGTGCTTATTCTACTGGGCCATTTCCCTGGCCCCTAAATAACTGTTCTAATGTGGCTCCTTACACAGTAGCCAAGAGCTACAGCTAAGCCCTTCTTTTCAGAGATCCTGTCTCTTATCCACAGGTGTTTCAGGGTATTCTGGAACGAAATATGAAACACCAACTATTTTTGATGGGGAAAATAGGAACCCAACTGGATATCTTGCTGGAGAACATGGGGAGGCTCAGTTTTGGGTCTAACCACAGTGACTTCAAGGTAAGCTACCTTTGCCTACACGTTTCTCCTATTATTTTTATGACTATTGCTGTGACCTTAAGAGTTAAAAGAGGGAAGTAATGGCTGGGTACCTGGATGTGGCTACCATTATATCTCAGGGCTGGATTAGGGCTAGTGTGGCCTTCAATCTTAGTGAATAGTGACCTCTCATTTGCCTTCCCACAGGGTCTGTTAGAACCACCAGTGCTGGGGCAAACAGTCCTTACCCAGTGGATGATGTTCCCTCTGAAAATTGATAATCTTGTAAAATGGTGGTTTCCCCTCCAGAGGCAGAAAAGAGAACAACCTACAGCTCCCTCTGGCCCCACTTTCTACTCCACAACTTTTCCAATTTTAGGCTCAGCTGGGGATACATTTCTCTATCTACCTGGATGGATTAAGGTATCACTGATGGTTGTGGTTGGCAGGGGGAGGTGCTAATCAAGCAGAGAAGGGGAACATCAGAAAAATAGGATTGGGTCATTCTATCTCCTGGAGATCTGACTTCTTCATTTCCCTACTCTCTCTCCTTCAGGGCCAAGTCTGGATCAATGGGTTTAACTTGGGCCGGTATTGGACAAAACGGGGCCCACAACAGACTCTCTATGTGCCAAGACCCCTGCTGTTTCCTAAGGGAGCCATCAACAAAATCACATTGCTGGAACTAGAAAATGTACCTTCTCAGCCCCAAATCCAGTTTTTAGACAAGCCTATCCTGAATAGCACCTTGCATAGGGCATACACTTATCTTCTCTCGGATGATGCACAAAGTGCCTATGAACCAATGATGTTAAGTGGGCATTGAAGAAAGATAATCGCAGGACCTGGGACATGGAGTGGACAGCATCGTTTGGTGCTGGCCAAGGTGACCATGAGGCCAGAATACCTCTGAATTTAAATACAAATGCATTTCCCTTGCCAAAGTTTATTGTGATTAAAAGACCAACTCCACAGACCTCTGTGGCCCTCTCTTTGCCCTGGCTCCTGTATGCTCTTTACCCTGCTCTTCCAAATACTGTTTGGCATCATGGGAAAGAGGAAAGCTAGGGCTGATATAAATGTGTTCTTTCAAGGGGGTCCCAGGTGGAGCTGTAAAAGATCAAGCAGAGGGCCTTCCTGTCCCAGAGCGATGATCCCGCAGGCAACGTGTGGAACAGAAGGAGAAGTCGAGGTAGTGAAATGGAACGAGGCCTTGGAGTGATGCTCCACAATTCCAGCAGCGTCTGGAGAGGAAGAAACATAGCTGGACAGTATCCCAGGTATCCCGGTCCAAGCTGCCTGCAGCCCTCCAAGGTTCCTAAATACTTCAAATCCCCTGTTGGGCACCAGGTTGGCACTCATTCCACTGCCCCAAATGCCCCTACAACATAATAGTCCATGTCTTCACCCAGCCCCTGGCACCATACCGAACACTGGTGAACTCTGAGTCAGGGACTGGAGGGGCAGGGACCCCCAACTGGGCAGCAAGCCGGCGCTCTGCAGCCAGGGCTCTCTAAGAAACAGAGAAGCTGTGTTAGGTCCAAGGCCCCACTGAAGAACAGTCTACCCAAAAAGTGACAGCTGCCCTCTGGGAGGGAATGAGACCTCTATAGAGAAACCTTAGCCTCTATGTTCTCTCTTGAATGGTGGCCCAGCCTCAAGCTGTAGGGTGTACTTTTTTTCTTTCTTTTACTTGGCCCAAACTTGCTCTGCAGAGCCTGTTTCTTTTCCTACCTTTAATATTTGCTGCTGTTATCTGGGCATGCTGGCATATGCCTGTACTCCCAGCACATGGGAGGCTGAGACAAGATCATTGAGACCAGCTTGGCTACAAAGTGAGCTCAAAGACAGCCTCGGTCACATAGCAAGACCCTGTCTCAAAAAAGGCATGCGTGCACACACACACAGACACTCACACAGAAGTGCTACTGTCAAAGAAAGCAGTCCTCTCTGGCAAACCCTGCAGCTTTACCTTCTCTCGGTCACTGAGGGCAGCAAATCGGCGCTGCTTTTCTCTTTCCTGTTCTTCCTGCTCCTGCTGCTTCCTCTGCTGTTCCTCTCGCTGCCGCCGGGCTGCCTTTTGCTCTTTCTTCCGTGTGGCCTGCTGTGCTTCCATTTCTGCAGTCAGTGGTCCTGGCACCTGGCGGATTTCAGGGGATATTACATAGGATCTATACACATTACCCCTGTTAAAACTACATGTATCTACAGTGGCTTCACACTGCATCTCCTTTTCCAGCAGACCTGAGCCTTGTTGTAATCATAGGCATCTGGATTCTTCCCCATGAACCTTCGGAACTCATTTCGTGTTGACTTGTCAGCTGCCACAGTGTAAGGTGGCCGGGCCTGGGAGTCCCTGGGTACAAAATCTCAAAAATGGGTTCAGTTTGCCCTCCCGCCTTGCCCAACATTACCCAGTCATCAAAAAGGATACAAGGATTGGCCAGTGCCACCAAATTATCCTCTCCATACCCAGAATGTCCCAGGTGGGAGACCCTTACTTACTGCACAGTAGGGTCAGCGCCTGCCTCTAGCAGTAACTGAACCACTGAGCCTCTTCCAGCTGCAGCTGCTGCATGCAGAAGGGTAGAGCCACCAGAGCCCAAGGGGGCACTGAGTAGAGACATAACTTCAATATCTACAGCCTCAGCAGTTAGCTGGAGCTTCAGCTTTCCAATGTCTCCAGCTCGGCAAGCAGCTAGAAGCACATCCCAGAATTCTGGCTGACCAGGAGTCTTTGCATCGTCCACTGAAACCTCCTGGGCTGACTGAGCTAACAAAACAAGCTCATCTTCTTGGGGTTGCTGGTGAAGAGTCAAATGTGCCCCAACATCATGGTCCTGTTTCTTCTCCTTATTCCTTTTTCTCCTCCTCCTTTTGGGAAATACCTCAAACTCACGAAGATCCAGGGTTCCCAAGGTCAGCTCCACCAACTCCAGCTGTACCTGGGACCCATCTTCGTCTTCTGACCCTGAACCTAGAGAGAGAAATCTGCTATGATAGGTCTATCTATGATATAAGCAGACTGTGGGAGGATATGGGCTGCCTCTGATTGGTCATGTCTGTAGATTCCAGACCATTTTGAAATGAAATTGTCCGTCCTCCCCCCGTTCTCCCTATGAGCAGTCTTAGGATGTACACAGTAGCAGAAAACATGGATGCATCCCTTTACCCCCAACCACAGCATCCAACAAATAGTGTGAGACTTATGCCGTTCTTTCTCTTTTCATTCATTCATCCATCCATTTATCTATTTATTTATTTATTGGTTTTTTTGAGACGGTCTCGCTGTATAGTTCAGCTCACTATGTAGCCCAGGCTGGCCTTGAACTTGCAGCGATCCTTTTGCATCAGCCTCCCAAGTGCTGGGATTACTAGTGTGTGCCACCACACCCAGCCCAGCCATACTTTCAAGCATCTATTCATTCCATGGTAGTACTTTTCTAAGTGCTAGGGATATATCCCTGAACAAGAGAGTAATAGAAGATTTGGAAAAGTCACTAAACACATCCTAATAATTGCTATGATATATCTCATTTATAAGCAGACACTGGAGTATTGGGGGGGTATGAGAGCCCATCTATCAGTTGGGACATAGGTAAGTTATGAAAAAAGAAAATTTGCCACTGCATTTCCAGAACAGACACTCAGACAGACTTGACAGTTTTTAGATATTGCTCAAACCCTGTTTAGGTGATTCACCATTCTGTCCAGGCTTCTCATTTTCATTATGCAGAACTCTGTTATTTTCTTCCTCAGTAGGCTTCTTTTCCTTTCTCACTGTCTTCCGTTGTGCCTGAGGAGAGTGCAACCTGACTATTTCCGGAGAGTTCTCTGTTATAAAACAAAAGATCATTCTTAAACTTCTCAAAGGAAAAGTTGGCTCAGGGTTCTCTCAGTGAAAACATAATCTGGGTCTGGTAGTACATGCCTAATCCCAGTACTTGGGAGGTTGAGGCAGGAGGATCACTGAGATTTGAGGCTAGGCTAAGTGACACTAATTTGAAGGCCAGCCTGAACTACGCAGTAAGACTGTCTCAAAACAAACAAAACCCAAAACCATAATCAGGCTTTAGAACATGGGCCAGAAAGTCTGGATATACACAGGAGACCCAATGCTTAAGCTATAGAGTACTCTGAAGCTAAGAAGTGTTGGGGCCTTTGTCAGAGGTTCACCATAGACATGCAGAGTGGTCAGCTTATGAAACAGGCGCTGGAGCTCTTGGAAGGTAGGTCTGCGAGTGGCAAGAGGGATATCCCAAAGTCGGGGATCCTCCCTTTGCAGGGGTGCCCCATGGCCTCCAAAGAACAACGAGCGACCAGAACGGGGGGCACGCAGCAGGATTGTCCCGGCCTCCTCCAGAGCTTCAGCCCAGCCTGGCCCTGTCAGCAAGTCACGAACATCCTAGAAAAGAAAATGGCATATATTCACTTGCTATTTTAAAAATTCTATAATCAGCTGGCCTGTAGCACATGCCTGTAATCCCAGAACTCAGGAAGCTGAGGTAGGAGGATCGCTGCAAATTTGAGGCCAGGCTGAGCTATACAAGCTCAAGGCCAGCCCAAACTACATAGCAAGACCCTGTCTCAAAAAATAAATAAAAACGGCCAGGGAGATAGCTCAATGGAATAAGCTCAAGGGCCTGAGTTCAATCCCCGGTTCTGCCAAAATAAATAAAAATAAAACACAATGTTTAACCAAAAGCTGGCCCACAGATCATTTGCAGAGAGTTAGAGAATAGCAAAAACAGAAATCCAGCCTAGGCATCCCTATTCTATTTTGTCTACCAAGGAATAATGAAAATTGGAAGGATGAGTCTCAAACGTCCCCATTATAACAATGAGTTGAACTGGAGAGAGAAAAGTCCACATCTAGAAGGCCAAACTTACCTTATATAGTGTGGCTTCATTGTAACGCCTCAGGTTGGCTCCAGCAGAGCGAGATGGCCTGCCCTGGGCATCTCGAAGCCCCTGTGCTGTACCCCTCTTGGCCCGTACAGTATAGCGGTGAAAGGTTTTATGTGTCACCACTTCTCTTCTGTAGACAGCAGAGACTCAGTACTAGAGGCAAGCAGGTGCTCCACAACTACAGAACCCATGCTATCCTCACCCCATGCAGCACCCTCTCACCCTTGAAAAATGGCACCAGCAAAGTGCCCAGCTGCAGCCATGAGCACCACACAATGTCTGGGGCCTCCATTTTGCAGGCTCTGTAGGAGCAGTTTTGCCTCATCTGGGGGCAGCTGTATGACAGACAAGAGCAGAAACATTCTATCTGTTGCACTCATTGAGAGCACGAAAGCAAAAGCAAACCTACATGCTGCATGTACATGAACATTTTTATAACCACCCCCAATCCTTGTTTCCCTCTCTTTTTTTTTTTGGCCTTATTTCTATTTTACAAAGAAAGAAATCTGAGACTGGAACAGATGGTGGCAGAAGACCAAGTGAGAGAACCACAATTCAAATGGAGAATGGTCTATTTCTAAACTTAATTCCATTATACTTGATGCTTTCAATATTTAGTCCAGTTTTAGTCCAAGACTGTTGTCAAGTGTAATACCTACATCCAAAAGGAGGAGGAAGGGAAGCAGTAAGACTTGGCCTGGCAAGGGAGAAATGTGGTCAAAATGTACAAAAAGCTGAGCTGACCACACAACCTGTGCTGTCACTTGCCTGGTGAGGGCCTAGGACACAGCGGTAAGCATGAAGAAATTGGCCCTGGGCATTCTGGAAAAGAACCCGATGGGGGTAAAAGCCTCGGGGTCGGTTAGGCCTCTCACATTCAGCCCTCTCCTCAACCAAGGTCGGCAAATCCTCTTCACTGGCCAAGTCGGAGTCTTCTGATCCTGAGATGCTGGAAAGGTCTCCTGAAGACAGCGGGACACACAAATCTGGTATCCCATCTCTGACTTCTCAAACTTTGGGGACTTCTACCCCAGTGCTCTACTCCCATGAGGATCACCTGTGCAACTCTGCTTTTCAAAATCCAGGGCAGACAGGAAAGGCTTGTCCTTGAGACGTTGCTTCAGATTAAAGCGATGCCAGTCAAGCTTATAATGTTCTCTCTGATAGAGGCAAAGAGGGAAGCAGAAGATAAAAATGTCCCAACTTGACCTTGTCTAGTAGTGAAAGCAACTCATAGAACTCCAGGGAGTATGATCAGGTAACCCCAACTGCTTTAAACAAGATTAGGCAACTGCTTTAGGCAAACATTAACTTAAGACAACAAATATCAGCCTCTTCCTACCCACATCATACTTTGCTTAACAGCTACTCTCAGGGCTGGGAAGATAGCTCAGCAGTCTAAAGCGCCTGCTTAGGCAAGCTCTCAGGGACCGCGGTTCGATCCCCAGCACCACATGCCGTGCCAGCCCCTACCCCAGGGCGGGCTGAGCTGACCTCCCCCGCAAAAAAAAAAAAAGTCCGTGATGTGTAGCGAGACACTGTAATAAATAAATTAAAAAAAAAAAAAAAAAAACAGCTACTCTCAGATGGCTTAGATGTTATACTCTGGGATTTACCTGTTCCTGATGGTTCTGGAAGCCTTGGTTACAAGCTGAACAAAATAACTTCTCTGAAATATCTAGAGGACCCTGGAGTACTTTTCTTTCTTGGCTGGCTTTCTCACCTGAACCTAAATAAGAAAGGGCAATTGATTGTAAAAAGGGATGAGTATCTGGAATTACTTCAGTGTCTGATAATACAAAGAAGAAGAAAGTAAAAAAAAGGCTTGCGAGTTAGCTCAGCAGACTAAGCTCCTGCTTAGGCCAGCGCAGGGACCGGGCAGAGTGGACCCCACCCCTAGGTGTGCCGAGCCCCACTGAGACCAGGTGTGGTGGTGTACACCTGTAATCCCAGCAATGGGGAGGCTGAGACAGGAAGATCACTACAAGTCTGAACTGCATAGTAAGACCCTGTATCCAAAAATAAAATAAAATGATTGTAAATAAAATATTATATTTATATTAGCCAAAAAGGTTGTCTAGATGAATCCTGCAGAAAATAATTTACAGTAAGGTTAATTTTTTTTCTTTTCCCTCTCTTCCCCTTTTGGTGCAGGAGACTGAACCCAGGATCTCATGCATGCTAAGCAACTGCCCTACCACCTATGTCCCCAGTCCCCAAATAATTTTTTCCACTTTATTTTCATGATATTTCATTAAGGACTATATAACACACTATATGCTACATAATACATTGCAAAACTTCTAACAAAAGTAACTTTGCTGTGCAAGTGCTTCCTTGGCAAGCCCAAGGTACAGAGTTTCATCCCTGGACCCCAATGTTGCTGCCCAGAACCAGGTGTGGTGATGCATGCTTGTAATCCTAGCACTTGGAGGTTAAGATAGGAGGATCACAATGAGTTTGGGGGGGGGGGGGAGTTACAAAAGTGAGCACAAGGTCAACCTGAACTGCGTAGTGAGAGTGAGACCCTGTCTCAAAAATAAATAAATAAATAAGCATAAGTGATTTTTTTCATCACTTGGGAAAACATTTCTTTAATCGGTGCTCTTCAAACCCTCCAACACCATTAACAATTACTTCTAAAGAACTCTTGCCAGCAAACTCCACTAATACAGAGCATGAGCAACCCCTCTTTTCCTTCTCTTCATTAGTGAACTTGCAGATACACCTACCAAGTAGCCACTCCCAAGATGAGCAAACACAATCCCATGAAGTTAAGTCCATGGAGAATTTCAAACCACATCTTAGTTTTGGTTACCAAAACCAAAACTACTTCCAGGTCCTTGAAAGGTGTGTTGCGTTCATCATCTTTCCCAGTAAACCATAAAATTTATTATTATAGTTTCTGCAGTGCTGAGAATCCAGTCCAAAGATAGGGAAGCATTTTACTACTGATTCACCCTCACCTCTTTAATTGTACAAACTACTACCTAAATGTCATTTTATTTTATTTTGTATGTATTTAGTACTGGGTCTATAGGGTCTCATTATGTAGATCAGACTTGTAGTGATCCTCCTGTTTTCAGCCTCCCAAGCGCTGGGATTACAGGCACACGCCACCAGGCCCAGGCTCAATCACCAGTGTCATGTGGCCCAGGGGTGGACCCAGCATGGCACTCGGGATCTAAATGTCATTTTAAAGCTTACAATTCCAATTAATCTAAAGAGAAATATAAGAAAGCAGTACCCCAAAATGTAAAGAGTTACAAAACTATCATATTCAGTATAAAAGAGTAACTGGGGCCAAGTATATTACTCAGCAGCATAAGCTCCTGCCTAGCAAGCTCAAGGACTGAAGTTCGATCTCCGGTACTTTAGACCTTGCCAGGTGGGCCAGGCGCACGGTGCTGGCCACCAAAACTGGGCATGGTGGCCGCATGCCTGCAATCCTGAGGCTGGAGAAGCTGAGACAAGAGGCTCACTATGAGTCTAAGCTGGACGGTGAGTCCCTGTACCAAATAAATAAATAAATAAATAAATAAATAAATAAATAAATAAATAAATCATTAAGAGGACCATATAGGGCTGGTCAGATAACTCAGTGGATTAAAGCACTGCTTAGGCAGACTCAGGGATCAGAGTTCAATCCTAATCCTCAGTGTGCCCTGCTGGCCCCATCCCTGAGGGTGCGCTGAGGCTGTGAATGAGACTGGGCATGGTGGCATGCACCTGTAATCCCAGTGCTTGGGAGGCTGAAAACTGAAGAATCACTAGTAGTCTGATCTGCGTAGTGAGATTTTACACACTCTGATTATATATATATATATATATATATATATATATATATATATATATATTTTTTTTTTTTTTTTTTTTTTTTTTTATTTTTTTTTTTTTTTTTTTTTTTTTTT
>PVKA01017660.1:0-45336 GCA_004027165.1 Ctenomys sociabilis
TAATGCGCATTAGTCATTTAGTGTAACTTGGGCGCCCCTCCCCCTCGCTCCTGCTGCCTGGCCCTTCCAGCCTCTGCCTGGCCCTGTCTGCTCCCCTCTCCTCTTCCACCTCCCTCGGGCGGCCACCCCCTGAACAGCTTTCCCTCCTCTCTGTACTCATCCTAGCTCACCTCCTGAGTTCTGCATTGGATGCCTTCCTCTCCCTCTCCCCACCCCGCATTGCATCTCTACTCCAGCTCCTCGTCCTTGTTTATTTCCCTCTCTCCTACCCTCCCACAGAGCCTCAGGCCTGAACCTGAGAAGTGCTGTTGGGCTGGGTAGGCAGCAGAGCAGGGCTCCAGGCCCTTTAGGCAGAAGAGGTGTGGGTGGCAGTTCTAGCCTAAGGTGACAAGTCCTCCTGCTACTTCTCCCAGGGAACTCACCCCACTGCTACCCTGCACCCTCTTTGGTGCCTTCAGTTCTTGGCATTGTCAGCTGATTTGGGGGTTGGGGGTCTGGCCAAGCCCTCTGTCTCCAAAAGGCCTTCCAAGAGCAATTCCTCTGCCTAATTTGTAGTCTTCCTTCCCCATCTAGGAAGCCATGATGGAACAGTTTCAAGTCACCTACTGATATCAGGAAACCCAAATGGGGGCAGGATGCAGGGTATTGGAGTACAGGTGGGGGCACCCATATGCCAGCTGGATAGGGACTCCCATCTTGAGAGGCCTGGCTTGGCAGAGGCAGTGGCTGCTGGGGACACGTAGTATGCCCACAGATCTCTTACTTCTGCAGACTCACAGGCAGGGTGACTGCAGACTGGGGGGAATCACAAGCCTCTGATTCTCCCCCACCACCCGGCCCCATCCTAAAGGCATCTGGGGTCAGATCTATTTCAACCAGGCAGGCAGAGGGCTAAGGCCAAAGCTGTGGCCCCCAAAGGTTGTTGCTAGGGCAAAAGGGGGGGGGAGGGTTCTCCAAATTTCTAGAAATAAGAGAGCTGTTCCAGACATGAGGACTGCTGGACTGGAGATGCAAGCCTCCTGGCCCCCAGGGGGCTGCTGGAGACCCTGCTGCCGAGCACTGGCACTGGAGATACACCCAGGGGGCCTCCCAGAGCCAGGCCCTGTGCTTGGGAGCAGGCTCTGTCCCCCCACACACACACAGATAGCCACAGCTGCCTGGACCTCTCCTTAAAGCACAAGCCTCCTGTCTCTACATCCCTCCTGCTTTGGGACCTTGGGCCCAGGGACAACTGGAGTTGTACATGTTATAGGCCCTGGCCTCAAGAGCTCCACATCACCTCATCCCTTTCCACTGTCCTCCTTGTCCCCATCTACTGTGGCTTACAGAACCTTATAGCATAGGGACTGCAGGGGAAGGACCCGGCCCCTCCGTTCTCCCAGGTCTAGGAAGCCTTCCATGAGCCTCCTATGGGTTACTTTCTGCCTGGTAGCTGACTCTAGGTCAGGGACAGGTGCCACTAGAACCATCTGGAAGCTGGGAAATGAAAACCCGGTTCTGATATGCTGGTGCAAGAATTGTAGGAGTCTTCCTTCCCCGTCTTCTGGTGTCTCCAGAAGCAAGACAAGGAGTCCAAGAACCGCCTGCCCTTGATCTGCCTTTGGGCTCTCTGGGAGCAGTGAAGACTCTCATGCTATTTGAGCTGCTTGTTCTTTCCATCCGATGTCCAGCCTCCAACTCCGTGCTGCTCCTCCCCTATCTCTCACTCATTCCATCAGCCTAGCAGTGGCCTCTGGTCAGATGGAGAGCTGTAGGCTGGGGGACCAAAAGGAGAGCTGAGGCCTCAGATAGTAGGATGGCAAAGGTGCCCACAAGGAAGGCTCTGTGTGTGTGCTTGTGTGTGTGCAGGCGTACACGTTAGCAGACACCACCTCCCAGGGCCACCACGTCCTTCTTTTATCCATTCTCTGTTCAGCAAGGAACACAAACAAAGGATCTGTGCAAGGTGCCAGGGACAAAAATAAATAAATAAATCAGCGTCCCTGCCCTCAGTAGGCATGAGAAGATTAGCGTTGGGCTCCATTTGGGTGAGGGGACTTGGCCATGGGTCTTGAGGGTCTTTGGGCCTGGACTCCAGAGACATTGTGGGGGCCCATTAATAATTATGGCAAAATCACTCAAACAACAGCTAACTTTTACAGCAGGCTCACAGGGAGCCAAGTACAGGGTCATCTTACAACACAGGCTTTCATTCCGAAAACAACCCGCGGAAAGAGGTGATCTTTTGCCCCATTTTACTGTCTAGGAAGCCATGATGGAACAGTGTCAAGTCACCTGCCCACAATCACACAGCTGGTAAATGGCAGGGCCAGTCAGACTCCTACCTTCCTGACCCATTTCCTCCTCTAAAATTCAAGGGAGGGATCCTGAGGTTTCTTCAGCAGAGGGGTGGGTACGAGTATCAGGGCAGAGGGCAGGAAGGAGAACTGCTAGAGAGCAGTTAGAGGTCTGGGAGGGGCCCCTCCCCTAGCTGACTGACTTCTGCCTTGAACTCCAGCCAGCGTGGGAGTGGGCAGAGGACAGCCCAGGGAAACTGCCTCTCCAGGGCTGACAGCCTGCCAGGGAGGCAAGCCAGGGCCCCCTGGGGGCTCTGGGTGGCTGGAGCATGGTGACCTTCCTCCCACCCATCACTGTCATCAGTCAGCTAGGAAGTGTTCATGGCTACAGTCCTTGTATAGCCGAGCCACCAGGATATACATCCTGTTGGGTGACGTGGAGGTCAGAGGAGTCTGTGGAAGAAGACAGCCTGCCCTGAGGAGGGGCCAGAGATGGAGTCCACAGCTCCACAGCAAGGTAGCCCTGTCTGTGTCACTGTCTCTGTAGCTCTGTCTCTATCGTTCCCTTTCTCTGTCTCTCTGTCTCACTCCATCTATCTCTCTCTGTCTCTATTTCTCTGACTGTCTGTCTCTGTCTGTGTGCCTCTCTGTTTCTCTCTGTCTCTGTCTGTCTCAGTCTGTCTGTCTGTCTGTGAAGGCATCCTTTCCTCTGCCTCTGCCCTGGGCCTCTACCTCTATCCCAGGATGGCTCACTGTGCTCCAGCCTTGAGTGGGGACATGCCCCCAGGGACCACATCTCTGCAACTCAGACAATCCCAGAAGCAGCCCCATGTTGGACATAGAGAGCTGGGCAAGGCCAGGCTAAAGCTGAGCCCTGCTTGCTCCCCAGCTGGATGTGTCTGCTCAAGACCCTGTGCTGAGGCAGAGTCCTTGTTCTAGTGAGGTGGTGGCCCCCAGCTGCCACCTGCTTTGATTCAGCCACCTCTGCCTGGCCAGAAGTCACAGGACTACATGCACTGCACACATGACCTAGCCCACTCTTAAGTCACCTTGTGGCATCAGGGTAGGCACTATCCTCCTCCCCCAGGTGAGAAGCCTGAGGCCCAGAGAGGGGAGGGGGCCAGACCCAGCTCATATAGCAGGCCAGTGGCCAACTTTACATGGCTGGCTCCTAGACCCAACTGCTAGGGCTTCTTCCAGCTTCTATAACTCTTCCAAGGCCCTTGGGACACCACTTTGTGTGCCTGTCATCTCTTACTTGTCCTGTTTTCTATAACAGATGTTGACAAAGGACCCAGCAACAGCCAGACAGTGCACCAAGTGCTGGAGAAAAACAGGTCAGCATTGCCTTCCTCTCAGAATTGAATAACCAACACATGTTGAATGAATGAGTTAGAGAAGGGACAAATAAACTCTGAATGCCAACTATACCAGGGGCGGTGCCTACCAGTTTATTTATTTAATTAACTGTGACAACTTTATGAACTAGGTTCTTCAATCCTCACTTGATAGTGATGGAAATCAAGGCTCAGAGAGATTAAGTCATTTTCCTAAGATCACAAAGCTAGAAGATATCACAGATCTAGGACTTAAATATGAGCATGAATGACTCCAACGCCACAAGTTCTTGTTTCCTTTTTTTTCCTCCTTTATTTTCATTCTTGGAATAGCTTTTAACCATTCCTTCATTTTTTAAAAGCATTTATTGTTTTTCTTTGAATTTTAAAAGCAATGCATGTTCATTGCAAGCAAGTGAAAAATGTAGAAAAGTATCAAATAAAAACTAACAATCACCCCTAATCCTCACCCCCAGAGAAAGCTACCATCAGCATTTTGATGTAGTTCTTGCTACAGTCCACATCTCTTTATATAAAACTAGCATCACCTCCAGCCACCCCCACCTCCTTTATCAGTTCACTGTTTTTGGTGAGTGTTTCCCCATCTGAGTAATAGTTTCTTGGAAACCTCTAAAACGGATGCCTATATCCATTCTTGAGTGTTTGCATTTATGTAGCCCAACCCTACTTTTAGACATTTTAGGCTGTTTCTTATTTTTCACGACTGAGCATAACATCGCAGCAAACATCTTTCCATGTAAATCCTTGAGCAGGTTTCTGCTCACTGGATTCCCTAAGAGAGATTTGCTAGGTTAAAGAGCATGAATGTCTTCAAGGTTGCCTTTCATGCCTATCTGTAAATTGCTTTTTGAACGCTCACCCAGTTGACTCTTTAGCAGTGGGACAAGGCGGTGCCTCATTTCTTTAAGCTTTTGTTAGCCCCTCGTATCGCTCATTTTTTAAAAAAAAAATCAGGTTTTTTTTCAAGAGCTAGGTTTTTCCCATGGCAGTGCTCTGCTCCCAAGAACAGGTACTTGATACCACTTCCTCTGGGGAAGTAGGAAACGGAAATGACACTCCAGGTAGGACCTGCCAGCCAGCCAGGAGGAGCTTGGTCTCCCTCCTCCCGGGTCACAGCCCTCTTCTATGCATCCTTGGGTTCCACCTCCTCCACTGTGGATCTGTGGGGACAGAAGTGTGTCCCCAGGGCCAGCACATTGTACACCCTTAGGTCGTACACTCCTGTGGCCCACCAAGTCTGGCTTGAAGAAGACTCACTGGCATAGCTATCTCTGGCCTCTTGATAATAAACCACATGACCCCTAAGGCTCTCACACCTGAGAGCCTTGCTCCTGCATTCATTCATTCATTCATTCATTGTTTCATTCATTCATTCATTGTTTCATTCATTCATTCATTCATTCATTGTTTCATTCATTCATTCATTCATTGTTTCATTCATTCATTGTTTCATTCATTCATTCATTGTTTCATTCATTCATTCATTCATTCATAGATTTGACACACAAGACTTTCCTGAGATATTAGTGGCCCAGATACTTTTCTAGACTCTGGGTTCCTATCTCTGTCAACAGTGCTGTCTTTAAACTGTATGAATCACAACCTCTGGAGCACCTTCACCAGCTCTTCCTACTTGGCATTGTTTCCTAACCTTCTATAGTGATAGCAATGCCTGAGATAAACACGTAGATTTCCAGGACTGTCCCCTAGAAATTCTGAGTGTGAGCCTGGATCAGTCCCTCACCTTTCTTTGCTGTTATTTTGTTTGTTGCATCTTGTTCTCATGCTCAAAGGAGTTCAGCAGCAAGTGGTGAAAAATCTCAAAACACTAATACCTGTTGTGCACGTGTGCACATACACACGCACGTGCACACACACACTCGTGTACATGTGCACACAGGTGAGCAGGCTAAGCTTTCGCACAGTGCAGCCCAGCACCCTTGCCCTTGTTGCCATGCCCTGCTGAGCCCCTCAGCCTCAAATGCACCAAAGCTAATGACATTTTTTTTTCTGATTTGCAAGTGATTAGTTTTAATTTGGGGACAATTAGAGGCATAAGCAGGAGGCATCTGATTTTGATTAGAGCCAGGAGATAGCTAGAGACACCCCCTCACACCCACTGGCCTTAGTCTCCTTCAAGAGATTCACTTATGCACTCAACAGGAGTGGGTGGTGACCTCTGAACTTGGAGCATAGCCATGTTGAGGTGGCGCCAGCTCCTTACGGCCAACCTGACATGAAAGGGGATGAGACTGTAACTGGCCCTCACAATAAGGTAGAACTGACATTGGTAGAGCCTCTTGTGTGCCACACCTTGCACTATGCACAGCTGGTCCATCTCTGGTGTCTACCCATATTCTAGGATGCTGCTAAAAAAGCAAGCATGGGGAAGAAACAAGCTCATACGTGCCCTGGTGGAAGGGGCTCTTCGACCATTTGTACCTCGCCCACACCAGCGCTGCACAGAGCACAGCAGCAGCAGAGAAGAAGGAAATGCAGCAGGGTCGGGCTGCTGAGGTAGCGTAGGAGGAGCTCCAGGAATGAGGCCAGGCCCGGGCCCCACCGTGTCGGGCAAGTCTTCTCTTAGGTTCTAGTGGATTAGATGGCCTTTAGTGGGCTCGTGCTTTTCCTGTCTCTTTCCTATCTCTTTCATTTGTGGGCTGCATGGAGCTGGTCCAGTCCCTGTGGGAAGGGTCACTTGCTAGGCATAGTCCATCCAGGGTTCTGGGTATGGGGAGGGAAGGAACAGCTCCATCACCATTACTATCCCATCTGCAAAAGCTGGATGATTTCCGCAGCTCTTCTTCCCCTCTATGGTGCTTCTGCTCTTCCTGGGGAAACTGAAACAGTGAGGGGCAGAAATAGCCAATCTCTGTGTATTTGTTTGTGGAGGCTGCCACTGCAGAGTGCCACCGTGGGGTGGCTTAGGCAGTTGGAATGCATCTGTCACAGTTCAGGAGTCCGGAAACCTAAGGCCCAGGCACGGCAGCATCCTTCCAGTGCAGGGCTTTCTTCCTGGCCTTTGCCTCCTCTGCCTCGCCCCATTTTCTATGCACCTACCTGTGTCCTGCTGTCTGTATGAGGGACACTAGTCACCCTGCTCTAAGGGCCCCAACAGCCTCATTCTATCTTTGTTCTCCCCGTAGAGACCCTAGCTCCAAACAGTCATGTTCTGAGACACTAGGCATTAGGACTTTAATGTATGAACTAGGGGGACAAAATGCAGCCCATAACACCTGATCCTGAGCCAGGGAAGTCCTTTCTACAGAAGATGACAACAGGGACCAGGGGCTAAGGGCTCAGGTGCTTCCTGAGACCCCAGGCATAGCAGAGCCACCCATGGAAGACAGGACTGTGCTGTTTGGGGGCAAGCTGGGGCCCAAACAGAACCAGTGGGCTGGTGGGAGGAAGAGCTCAGGTCTGGGAGCAGAGTCAGGATGGGTTCATTACCGTGCAAGTGGCTGCAGTGGGCACCCTGTGCATGCACACATGTGTAGGTGTGTGTGTGTGTGTGTGTGTGTGTGTGTGTGTGTGTGTGCGCGCGCGCACATGTACTCCCTGATCAGAGTGAAGGTTACACGCAACTCCTTTGTGCTGAGTGTATCCAAGGTGGGTCTGAGTAGCCACTTCCACCCAACTCATCTCTGAAGCCCCTCTCTCTGCTCTCCGCCCGCCTTGGGGCCTGGCCTGATCTCTCTTTAGTCTTGATCTTCTCCCCACCAACCTGCCTAACCTTCCTTCACGCAGGCTTCAGGAGCTGCTTCTCCCTAAGCTCATACCGAACTCCACGATGTGCAGTGGCCAGAGCTCAGAGCTGAAGTGCAGGTGGCGTGTGAGTTAACACGCACATACTCAAACCCTGGCACGCGCTTGGATAGACAGGTGCACGGTGTCCCTGAAAAACACTGCACCTTCTTTTTGGCTGCAGAACAGACAAGTTAGACAGCAGAGACTAATTAGTGCTTAGGCCTTAGGGACCTAACCGGCCCCGCCCACAGAGGGACCTCAGGACCCCAGAAAGATGGAATGATGCACAGGGGTGTCAGGAGTGTGGTGTTGTGTTTCCAAATGACATAAACATGAAAGTTAATATTTCACCATCTTCCCTGGCTCCCCTATCAGAATTGTAGTTCCTTCCATAATGTATGGACTTCCCCATCAGGAACTCTTTGTCCTCTTCTGCAAGGTTGCTGAAAGAGGACAAGAGCCACTAGGCCCAGTGCCAGGAACCCTCCCTTGTGGCCATCCTGTGCCCTCTTGCATGCCTCACTGATGGGTTTGTTGCTCCCACGCAACCCAGTCAGCGATGGGCAGCTCATCAGGGAGTCTCGTTCTTCCAACAAGCATCAGTAGAGGACCTCCTATGCCCTGGGCCTTATTCTAAGCACCAGAGTTAAGCAGCAAGCAAAGCAATGGCTGTGTTGGCAGGAAGATCCATTCCCAGTGGGCGCCAGCAGCAGACACATACATGCATTTCATGTGAAGTTGGGTGGCTGTGATTGCCCTGAAGGAAACGAAGTAGGAAAGGGGCTAGAGAGGGACCGGGGGGGGGGGAGGGGATGTGACATGACAGGGTGACCGGGACAGATGCCCTGAATAGACTGCAAAGACAAAGAGGGATGTGTGATTTCAAGAGGAGAAAGTTCTGGGTGAAAGGAAACAGATAGCTGAGGGCCCAGGCAGAGATACTGGCTCAGCAAATCTGAAGAGCAGCAAGAGCAGGTTGATCTCAGTCGGGCCATGGGTTTGCCAGACCAACTCTGACCCCAGAAAGCAGAGAGTTGTTGTGTGCACAGATTTCCCTGGTCCCTTCCTTCATGCTCCTCTGAGTCCAGTGCCCATCTGGTGGCCTCCACCCCCACTGTGCCCCTGAGGGATCCAGATGGTCAGCCGTCAGTTTAGAGAGGGGGCAAATGGGACTAAGTGCCACTTAGCAGCCTCTGGGGGCTCCCGGGGATGGCTATGGAGGGCAGAGTCAGTGTTCTGACTTCCCTTGCCCCACCCTGCATCTTGAGCACTCACAGCCTACCCAAGCCCAGTTACCCTTCTCCAAGCCCAAGGGACAAACACAGTACCCAGGCCTCAGCCCAGACCCGGTACCCGTAGGCCCTGGACATCCCCCACATGAACAGAGCCCCTCTCCTGCAGACAGCTCTGCAGCTCCCAGAGCATGTCTGATTCCTTAGCCCCTTGGCTACTGTCAGCATCCCGCTGACAGAGGTGGAGCCGAGGCTCCAAATGGGAAGAAACTTTTCCAGAAAGCCTGTGGCAGAAAGAGGCCTTGTGAAGCCTCAGCCTACTTCCTACTTCCTGTGTCCTGCTTCCTGCCTACTCCCTGACTCAAGACATTACCTGTATTGGCCGGGGCCTATCAGCAGGCTGCAGGGCACAGCCCCAGGAAGAGGGATAGCCAGGGGATGGGGGCGTCTAGGCACCAGGCAGGACAGTCTCCTCTCTCCAGACACCTTCCTGACTCCATCACAGACTCCAGCATCCACCTCTGCTGCAACAATAGTCAGGCTTCTTACTAGCTGCGGCAGCACCCCCTGAGCAGCAGCAGGGGCAGCCAGAGGTGATGGGCCACCCTGAAGAGCAGGGACCCTGTGGGTCCCAAAGGTGGCTCAGTAGGAGCCCTAAGGTGAAGAGGTGAGACAGGACCACTCCTCTCACAGCAGACCTGTGGGGCCTTTGCAGCACCTCAGGCCAATTGCGTTCTTTTTGAATATGGAAATTAACCTACAGATTCTTAAAGTAGGATAGAGACACTGGGTCCTTGAGAACAGAGTTCTTAGCTCACTGCCCTGGTGAGGAATTGGGTGTGGATGTTTGGCCACTGTCAACATTCAAGTGAGAATGGTGAAATGATGAACATGCAGGGACTGCATGCAGCCTGTAGCACCAACTCACAGTCTCCTATGTGAGACGGAGATGTCCCCAAATCACTCATTGTGGATCAGCTGTGACCCTCTGAAGGCCTGCTTGGGGTGAGGCAAGATAGATAGTGGATAAGCAGCTCCTGGCCCCAGAGGTGAGAAGACCCTCTGAGAATAACAGAGTTTAGGAGAACTCATAGGAGTTGAGGGCATATCCCAAAAGGCTTCCTGAAGAGGGTGGCATTGGAGCTGGGCCTTCAGGGAAGATTCAGATTTCTAACAGGACAGTTGGATGCAGAAGGGAAAGCAAAGGAATGGAGACGTGGCAACTTCGGGGCAGTGACCACTTTGGGGCAGAGAGCTGTCTAGCTAATCTACCAGTGGGGCTCAGGAAGACGAGCCCAAGGAAAGCAGTAACCCAGGGCAGCATGTAGAAGGCCCTGAAGACCACACGCAGGTAGGAGCCTGGTTTGGATTTGATTTTGTATGCAGGTAGGAAAAAGAAACTCTTCAATAATACCTACACATGTTTGCATTTGTTGCATAATTTGTAGTGTTTCCCCCATTTGATCCTCCAAGCCAATGGCAGCACAGCACACTGCAAGGCCGGCAGCAGCATCACTGATTTTAAATTCAAGGGCTGTGACTCAGAAAGTTCCTGGGAAGAGCTGCAAAAGCCTCCCAGCTTCAGGCTCGCTCCGTGGATCTTTCCTGGTCCTTGACAGCACCACTGGGTGCTCAGCTAGCAGTAAGGAGTGCCAAGGCCCCACTGCACACAGGATGGACCAACGTGGCCACCTCGGAGACAAAGGGATATCAGAGAGAGGGTGGGAGAGGGTCAGGAGAGCCCCAGTGTCACATGACCATCTTAACATGAACGAGGCCAGAGCAGAGGCAGGGTCCTGCAGGACAGAACCATGAGCCAAACTCAGAACTGCTAGGATTTGGCAGCTTCCTGGGCAGAGGTGGAAAGTAGAGGGGAGGAAAGAGCTGGCCAACGCAAGGCCCACTTTTAGGTCTGGGAAACTGAGGGCCAACTTTCCTGTTCACAATGAGTGTGGTGTGAGGAGCGGGGATCTCTATAGACGCTACTCCAGGGGTGGCAAGCCTATGGCGCACATGTTATTTGTTTTTAGACAAAAAGATGCTAATATATGAGTTTATTTTTTCAAAACTAAAATCTCAGTATGCTGGTTTAGCAGCAGCATTGCAGCTTGTGATAAATAAGTGAGTTTTGAGTAGCAGTTTGCACACTTGTCTCCAGTTCACCATCACTGTGCTGTCTAAGACAGCAGGTACAGTAAAGGGATAGGGTTTGAGAGTCCGGTGGCCCCAGGTTCAAATCCTGCTGCTGGCCCTCCACCCAGAAAGTTTGGGTACCCTCCTTGTGTGTGCCTTGCATATTAGTGCTTTTATTGGTGCAGGACACTCAAAAACAAAGCTCTTGATATGAGAGCAAATTCACTCCAGCAGGCGCTGGTCAAGCCCCGAGCTCATCACACAGCAGGTGCAGGCCACAGTAAGAGTTACTGCTGCCTGGTGCCAGAGCCCTGCTGCACAGTTCATGCAAAGGACTTCAGAAAGCCCTCCCAAGGCCACTGGGAGGCAGAAACAATCTGCACACTGCTTTGGTGGGCCTGCAGATACCAGGGTACAGAACCTCTTTAAGGATCCAAAAGGCTTTGTGGGGAGCTGAGCTGCACCCCTAGGTTGCAGAGCAGAGTGATGTAAAGACGAGAGAGTAATTAACAATTCAGCAAAGACTTGGTACCCAGCGCCACGCTCAACCTGCAGGGCTTGGGGAACGGATCTGTTTGTTGGGGTGGGTGTCACAGTGGCCAGGGGCTCTGCAGGCCTAGCCCAGCCTCTCCTTACTGCTGGCCTCTTTGTCTCCAGCCTCCTGCCGCTCCCACGCAGCCAGCCCCACCCCGCCAGGGCCGCACTCCAGCCCGGTGCTGCCGGTCAGCTACCGCCTGTCCCACACGAGGCTGGCCTTCTTCCTGCGAGAGGTGCGGCCCCCTTCGCCAGCGGTGTCCAATGGCTCCCTGCAACGCTCTGAGCCCTTCGTGGTGTTCCAGACCAAGGAGCTGCCGGTCCTCAACGTGTCCCTGGGACCCTTCAGCACTAGCCAGGTGGTGGCACGCGAGCTCCTGCAGCCGTCCAGCACCTTAGACATTCCTGAGCGCCTGACAGTCAACTGGAAGGTACGCGCCTTCATCGTGCGTGCGCGTGTGCCCGCTTCGCAGCCTGTGGCACAGGTGCTGTTCTACGTGGCTGGCCGCGACTGGGACGATTTCGGCGTCACCGAGCGGCTGCCCTGTGTCCGCCTGCACGCCTTCCGCGACGCTCGCGAGGTCAAGAGTTCCTGCCGTCTCAGCGGGGGCCTGGCCACCTGTCTGGTGCGCGCCGAGCTGCCGCTGGCCTGGTTTGGGCCCCCAGCGCCCGCTGTGCCACCAAGCTCTCGCCGCAAGTCCCTCGACGGGCTGGAGCCCGAGGTGGCTAGCGAGGCCCAGCAGGCAGAGCTCTATTACACGCTGCATGCCCCGGACGCAGCAGGCGGTTGTGGGGGCTCGCGGCGGGGCCCGGGGCAGGGCGTAGGCGCACGGGCAGAGAGCCCCACGCAGCACCCGCTGCTGCGCATAGGCAGCATCAGTCTGTTCCGCCCACCACCGCAGAGGACGCTGCAGGAGCACCGGCTGGACGGCAACCTGGTGATTCGCCTGCCAGACCGTCCACTCAAGCCCGGGGAAGTGCTCAGCATCTTTCTCTACCTGGCCCCCAACTCCTCCTCGCCCTCCACCCCTAGCGTGGAGCACTTCACACTCAGGTAGGGTTGTGGGGGTCGGCGACTGGGATCGTGGCTGGCTTCCTTTCCAAAGTCAGAGGCCTCCCTCACCCCTTCCCAGGGTCCCAACGGCATGCCCTCCAACAGCCTAGTCCCAGCTCTCCCGTTAGCCCTAGAGAAGCCTCAGGAGACACTGGCCTCCCTTGAGAGGCTCTGTGTTCTTACCTGTGGGTTTGCAGTCGCGCAAATGGAGTCTAGGTAAAGGAAAGTCAGTTTTCCTGTGCAGAGTGCAGAATGATAGCCACTGGGCTGCAAAGGCACTTAGGCCTAAAAGGGTGCGATTCTCCCGTTTTACAGATGGGATGGAGGCCCAAGAGATGGCATAGAAACCAGAGAGCACCCCTCATCAAAAAGCAGAAATATGGGCCTGTTGGGCCTTTGACCCTAAAGTTGGGAGAAAACTTGCCAGGAGTCCTAATTCTTTCTGCACCCTTAGAATAACGCAGTCCATATATTCAAAGGTGTCTTCAGTAATGTACCATCTCCACAACACGCAATGATGTTTCGCTGTGGGAATCTGTGGTCTGAATCATGTAGAGGAGGTCTGAGGACATAAAAAGCTTCCCCCCAAAATGCTGCCCCGAACAAGTAGCATGGGTCTCCAGTCTCTTTGGGTACTGCCTTCTGTTATGGTTTGTGCCTAATTGTCCCCCCAAAGCCTCACACAGTCCTGGGGTGGCTTCTGGCATTTGTGATGGATTATTGTGGGTGTGGATGCTATGCCTGCCCTGGGGCAGGTAATCTGCATTACAGTATAAAAGGGGGAGAGAGGCTGTCGAGCTGCCTGAGCTGCTGCCCCTCCCTTTGCTCTTGCTCTTTGCTGCCTCCATGGAGGGCTGTCCTCTGCCATGGGCCACTCGGCCTTGGAGCCAGCTCAGTATGGACTGAAACCTCCACTGAGCAAGCTAAACAAACCTTTCCCTCCTTCGTTTTGGGTGTTGGGTATTTGTCCCAGCAATGAAAGAAGAGTAACTGAGACACCTTCCCTTTGGAGCATACTACATTAAAGAACCACATATTCCTGGAGAGACGCTTACCTGATTCAGTGACTGGGATCTAAACATGAAGGAGTTAGCTTACTCATCAATAATCTTAGGCTACATTAGTAAAAGGAGAACAGATAGAATTAGGAAGAAGGCACTAATTATACGTGGGTGGGAGCCCAGCTAAAGTGCAGTCTTTGCCACAGGATGCTACTCGAATGTGTTCAGTGCCCTGAGAAGGTGCCCAGGCTATGAGGTCATTCCAAATTGTCAAAAAACCACAGGGGAAGGAAAAGGAAAGAGACTCCAGGAACACTCCCTCCTTTCTTTAGCTGTTTGAGAAGCTGTCACCACCAAGATGGAGGGGAGTTGTGCTTTCTTGGTGCTGCTAAACCTGCATCTGGTATAGCTCAGCTAAGAGAGGGAAGAGGTTCCTACTTATAGGCTTTCTGGAAAAGGTGTGGGGTTTGTGCAGAAGCAGTGTCACCCGTGTGGGCCATGTACGTGGGAGGAGAGATTGCTGCCCACTGAGCAGCAGAGTGCTCAGCCCTGTGATCCCAGACTCCAGAGAATGAAGCCTGAGGTAACTCGCCTGCTCCCCTACCCCAACTGCAGCTAGGCTTGGCGCCCAGGCAGGCAGACTGTGAGTCTCACCCTGACCCTCCGGCTCCTCTTCCTCATGTTTTGTTGCAGGGTGAAGGCCAAGAAGGGTGTGACCCTTCTAGGCACCAAGTCTCGGAGTGGCCAGTGGCATGTGACATCGGAACTGCTGACTGGGGCAAAGCATTCCACAGCTACTGTGGATGTGGCTTGGGCTCAGGGCACACCCTTACCCCCCTGGTGAGTCTCCCTTTGGGGAGTGGGAACCTAGGGTGATCCTCAGTGGAGAAGGCGGTCTTGTGTGTGATCTGAGGTCCAGGCCTAGGACCGGGCACCTAGTTGGGCTGGGACAGGCTCAGAGGGCTCAGAGGACAGCCTCCAATGAGAGAAAGGGTCTCTATGAAAGCAGCAGGGATGCTCAGAGCCCTCATCTCCTGTCCATTTCCTGGCCCTTTTGGCAGGGAAAGCCAGGGTCCCCTGGAGATCCTGCAGCTGGACTTCGAGATGGAGAACTTCACCAGCCAGTCAGTAAAGCGCAGGATCATGTGGCACATTGACTACCGTGGCCACGGCTCCCTGCCTGACCTGGAGAGGGCAGTTACAGAGCTGACAGTCATCCAGCGGGACGTGCAGGCCATTCTGCCCCTGGCCATGGTGAGCAGCGGGTGAGCAGGCCAGCGGATGTCTGCATCCACAAGCCTGTGGGAAGGTGCGCATGCGCGTTTGGGGAGGAAGGGTGTACTCTGCATCTGTGACCACAAGGAGGAAGACAGCAAGAAGAGCAGTAGGAGAAATCCCTGAGGAAGGGCCTTGCAGTTGAGTGTTGAAGGCCATGTTGGAGGAAAGGCTCCTATTGTCGGGAAGAAACAGGGTGCCCCGAGCAGAAGGGGTCTCATGGGCAAAGGACTGGTGGTGGGAATGTGGTGTGGTTTGTACAAAGGATTTAAAAACACTGCAGAGGGTGGCAGCCTGGGGTGTTATAGGGAGAACTGCTGGGCACCCTAGACGGCCAGGGATATGCACTCTGTGTCACTATGCAAGCCAAGGAGGCTGAAAGATGCTCTAAAGAAGAGGTAGGAGCAGAAAGAGGCTCTTGTTGACAGCAGAGTAAGGGGACCCTGAGGCCACGGCAGCAGTCCAAGGAAAGCCTGAGAAGGGGCCTGAGGCTGGGTGGAAGCTTCTCCCTCCACACCCATGCCACTGTCCCCCTGAGAAAAACATGCCTCTGAGGAGTGGCAGCAGCCAGGAACCCTGGCCTTCGTGGACTTGTTCCAGGAGGGAAGAGGGCAAGAAGCAGTCTCCTTCCTCTCTCCTCCATGTAGGATACAGAGATCATCAATACAGCCATCCTGACTGGCCGGACTGTGGCCATCCCTGTCAAGGTCATTGCCATCGAGGTGACCGGTCTGGTCCTAGATGTCTCTGCCCTAGTGGAATGCGAGTCTGACAATGAGGACATCATCAAGGTAGGCTCATTAGAGATGGGGCTTCCAGTGAGGGAGGCTTTAGTCCCTCAAGAGAAGCAGACCCCTACAGTCCAGGTGGCTCCTGTCAGCTAGCTGAAAAGATGGCCTTCACCTGCCTGCCTGGGACTCCCCTTCTGCAGCAGATCCTCTCTCTTCCACTGTACCAAGCTTACACCTACACTGTTCACTGTGCTTAGCAGAATCAGGCCTGTTCTCATGTCTTCTGACCTCATGGGTTCTGTCTCCCAGCCCTACTGCTACTTGTGGTGGGCCTCCTGTAGGCATATGGTAGACCCCAGGGATAATAGTGTTGACAACTTGAACTCAGCCCCAAAAGTCATTACTGAGCTCTGATCTGTGACAGACCCTGGACAAGGGATATCAGAGGAAAAGAGGAAACCCTCAAAGACTTGGTCTGAACTCAGGCTGCTGGGGATCCTCCAACTTCCAGACCACCACTCCCTCCTCTAGGCCCTGCCCTCCCCCAGGTCCTCCAGGGGATATTTATCTAACTGGATGGCAGTCCTCTAGATTTATTTCTTCCTATAACTTTGGATGGTGATCAAAGACAAGATAGGGTTGGAGTTAGCAGAGAAGGCAGCAATGGGAGAGTGTGTCCAGCCCTGGAACCTATGGGGGGGGTGAGAGTGTGTCCAGCCCTGGAACCTATGGGGGGGGTGAACTGTGGGCTGTGCCAGGCTCCAGCAGGACATCTCTTGGACTCTCTCTCTCTCTCTCTCTCTCTCTCTCTCTCTCTCTCTCTCTCTCTCTCTCTGTGCTCTTCAATACCTCTGGGACCCTTGAGGTCTAGGAGGTTGGGATTCCACATCCATTCCTGTGCTCCAGTGAGTCAGAACAAGGCTCCACACATGGCCCTCCTCAATAGGCACAGGGGTTTTACTGCTCCAAGCCATAGGGCTATCTGCTGCTATAGGCTGGGACAAGACCAAACACACCTCCTCCCAGGAGCCTTCAGCCAGTGCCTACCCTCTACCCATACTGCCCCAGCTTAGGGATGACTCAGACATGGAAGGGGATGAAGGAGGATTCTATATGAACTTGTCTCAAATCTCAATGAAGTACACCAGGGCTCTGTGTGGGGTTTAGCAGCATTCTAAATGGAACTCAGCAGCCTACAGATGGAATTCTCTGCCTTCCCAGGTAGGAAATGAGCATTGCTGGCAGGGCTGCTGTCCACGCTTCCCTGTACCCACCTGTGAGATGATTCAGAGGACCAGCAGGAGTTGGGATGGCCCAGGAGCTCATCTCACGATAAGCTGCCATCCTAGTGCCCCACCCTGGCAAGGCCTTCCAGGTGCCCCCAACCTACTGGTTGCATGAAAGGTCCTCCTTCAGCCTCAAGGCCCTGGCCACTGCAGGGTGCCAGGTGTGGGTGTGGGCATGCTTTCCCACTCGGCCATTTGTATTTGCCCTGGAGTTCTGGCAGTGCCCTTCTCTGAGTGGCACAAGCCTCCACTGTGGTATGCCCAGTGGCCTGTGGTGCCACCCAGAGAAACTCGAGGAATGCAGATTGCTACCCAGGTGGACACACACTGGAGGCCTTCCACCAGCCAAGTCCAGGCCCTTGGGTCTGGGCTTTCCTCCCCCGTTCTTCAGCTTCATCCCTGGCTAGCAGCCCCCTCACCTGGAACAATTGCCCGTGCTCTTGGGCAGCCACGCTACCGAGGCCATGAAGAGGATGTGGACCTTCCCTTGTCCCTGTCCCATTCCTGCCTAGACACGCACACTCTGGATTCTGCCTTCCAGAGCCCTGGCTCTGGAGCCTAGGTATGCCAGGCAGGGGGCCAACCTTGGGACGCCCTTCTCCCATCCTCCTCCACTCTCCATGTGTGGTTCTGGAAGGTCGGAAACAGCCTCTGGTAAACACCTTTGCATATTGACCCCCTGGCAGGGGCACGATATCTCCCACCATGGACCCAGAGGAAGGATCTCTGGAGAGCAAGGAGAGGTAGAGGTAGAGATTGGCACCTCCCAGAGGAGTCAGTGCCTTCACCTGCCCCCTGCCATGCAGTCTCATCTGTCTGCCTGTCTGTCTGTCGGTCTGTGTGTCTGTCTGTCTCCTTCCCCTCACCCTCCTTATTTCTTCTTCTTTCCCTTTTTCTCTTTCCCTCCCCTCCTCTCAGCCTCCTGCCCCTGCTTGGAAGACCCACAGGGTAAAATGATCATCCTGCCCCTCCTTCTCCCTAGGTGTCTAGCAGCTGCGATTATGTATTTGTGAGTGGAAAAGAGTCTCGAGGATCCATGAATGCCAGGGTCACCTTCCGCTACGACGTCCTCAGTGCCCCTCTGGAGATGACAGTCTGGGTCCCAAAGCTGCCTCTGCACATCGAACTCTCTGATGCCCGCCTCAGCCAAGTAAAGGGCTGGAGAGTACCTGTCCTCCCAGACCGGAGGTACCTATCCTCCCTAGCCTTCCGAGACACCCTCAGTTAGACACAGCCTCAGCATAGTCTGATCTGTATATGTATATAAAGTCTGAGGAACACACAACCTAGGAGTCAGTTGTGCACTTAACAAACTTTGGTTGAACAGCTATTATGTACTGGGCTCTGACAGGTATTTGAGATACCGGGAGGCTGTGGTCAGTGCCTGACCCAGCCAAGCTCTCTCTACTAGGGAACCCACTCACGCACATGCCGCACAGCACACTGGTGAGGAGGACGCCCTGCGTACAGAGTTGGGCAGCACCAAGGAAAACGCTGCACTCTCCCAAGAAGCAGTCAAGGAAGGCATCTTGGAAGAGCTTCTTGAGCTATGTCTTAATAGAAAGAGTGGCCATGGAGACAGAGAAAGCAAACAGTTAGGCTGATGAAATCAAGCAGTCGCAGGAGGGACACAGACACCTGTCCACCTGCACCCCAGCCTGAGCACACAAGCCGGTGCTTAAGTGTATGAGCACTGCCACGTGCGATGCACCCCACTGCCTGGCTGGGCTGCAGCTCACACACCTGCGGCCCGTCTTGCAGGTATGTTCCTATGTGCCTGGATGCTCCACTCACCGCTCTGTGCTGCGGAGACAAAGCCCCACAGAAGACAGAAGCAAGAGGAAGAGTCAGGCAGCAGGGAGACAGGGCAGCCGTAGGAGAGCTGGGCAGAGCTCAGCTCCACCGTGCTCTGCAAGTGCAAGCCAGTGCCAGCTGGAGCCTCTCTAGCTCAAATGCACACGCAGCTACCTGGGCATCCTGCTGGTCTGCAGCTTGAGGGTCTTCGGGTCAGGGTAAAGCCTGTGGCTCTGCACTGCTGAGCCCTGTGGTGATGGGACTACTGCACTAAGTAATGAGGATGTAGTGCACTCCGACCAACAGCCTGCTCTAAATCCTTTTATTTACCAGCTGTGTGATCTTGAGCTGCTTACGTAACTTCTCTGTACCTTATTTTCTTATCTGTAAAGCAGGCAAGATAATGCCTGCTAGGATTGTTGTGAGGGTTGAATTAGTTAATGCGGGGGGAAGAGCCCTCTGTGTGGATGAATACTCTGCTTGGTTGGTACTAAGCAAGCTTTATCTCCAAAACATGCCTTCCTGGCTCCAAGTCTCCTGATTTTACCATCTTTGTCACTTTTCCTGAGCTCAAGTTTCCTCTACCCAGGTGCAGATTCCCTGGTGCATAACAGTTTACCAGTTTCTCTCTCTCCACTCACATTTTACAGAAAAGCAAGAAGAGGGAGCCAAGTGGAACATTCCAGGCTGGGCTTGGAAATATCCTCAGTTCCACTTCCCTGTTTGTTAGGTACAAATCTACTTCCAACCCTAAGACACAGCTCAGCTAAGTCTGTGGCACTGTAAGGCAAGGAGTCCCCACCTACTCCAATATTGAATTCATACAGTGCCAGGCACTCAGAAGAGAAGCATCCTGTTGGGATTGTACAGCAGCAGGCCCCACACGTGGGTGACAGGTCAAAGGGTGACTGGAGTGCATCCCCAGTGCTGAAAATAAATTCAAAGAAACTCCTTTTCAAGTGAGGGCTGGGCCTCTTGGTGCGCACAGGCTGGAAGGCCCAAGCCAGGAGCAAGCTCTGCAAGCTCTGCTTCTCCGCCCCAAAGGGAGGAGCCAGCAGGGCTGGGGTCATAGCCAGGTAGGGGCTGTTCACCCCACCAGCCTTGACCTTGGTATATGCCCACCCCAGGTCAGCCCGGGAGAGTGAGGACGAGGAGGAAGAGGAGGAGGAGCGGCGACAGAGTGCCAGCAGAGGCTGCACCCTGCAGTACCAGCACGCGACCCTGCAGGTCTTCACCCAGTTCCACACAACGTCCTCTGAGGGCACCGACCAGGTGGTCACCATGCTGGGCCCAGACTGGCTGGTGGAGGTCACGGACCTGGTCAGCGACTTCATGCGCGTGGGCGACCCCCGTGTGGCCCACATGGTGGACAGTAGCACCCTGGCCGGCCTGGAGCCAGGCACCACCCCTTTTAAGGTATGCTTGGGTGCGTCTGAACACCATGAGGGGGGGCTCAGCTCCGGAACCAACCCCAGAGGTCCTGGGATCAGTTCCTTCCCACCTGTCCTCTGCTCAAGATTGTAGCGACGAACAGTAAACTCTTCTGGCTTCTGCCTTGGTCAGACTCTCACTCAAAGCTTTAGCAGTGTGCATCAACTTTATGGCTTGAAGCATGCCACACCCACCTTGCCCCTAGAACAGGTATGGCCAGGAAGGCAAGTTTGGAGACCTAAGACCTTAGCTCTGACATCCCTTTCTCACAACTGGGTATCTGGATAGAAGTCGTCTACCTAAGAGCGTGTAAATAGTGACCCGTGAGCCAGCAGACATATTTGTTTTCTAAAACAAGATCGGACATTTGAAAATTGAGAGATTTGTCATTGTAGAAGACAAGCTAGATTTTTCATTTTACCAAAAAGTGAATCTGGCAATGCTAGACTTGCAGTCTCAGCTAGTAACAACTAGCCAGTACCCTCTTTGGGGTCCCCGTTAAGTGAGCGTGGGTTCTCCTGTTGGCCACAGTCCCCATCACTGCCTCTTGTCTCCCTGACACTGAAGTTGATCAGTTGTCATTTATCCATTGGGTGGCTTCTTTTCTTAAAATCAGCTCACCTCGTTCTTGTGTTTCCACCTGAGCCTCTCTCTGACTGTCCTGTGACCCCAGGGACCTGGAGGAGTTCAAGCCACCCATATGGGACACTCTTCTAGAAGTGCTAGAGACCCAAGAAGGGGGCCCTGGGAAGGAGATACTGCTGTCCTTCCACCCAGAGCTCTCTCCCACCCTCACCCTCTCTGCCCCAGGTGGTGTCTCCGCTGACAGAGGCTGTGCTGGGGGAGACACTGCTGACAGTGACAGAAGAGAAGGTCAGCATCACACAGCTGCAGGCCCAGGTGGTGGCCAGCTTGGCCCTCTCCCTGCGGCCCAGCCCCGGGAGCAGCCACACCATCCTGGCCACCACGGCTGCGCAACAGACCCTCAGCTGCCTCAAACAGGTAACTGGCTCTCAGCTAACCAGCCCGGTAGCCTGAGGTGTACACTGGGGGCTCTGCCTCGCTTTTATGCCCTGGGTCACTGCTTTAGGTCCTCAGGCAATGGACGATCAGCCTGCCATCAGATCCCTGCTCATCCACCCCGCTAACTGTTCTCTGCACACACCTGAGCCTGGTCTCGCCTAAACTCACCTGCCACCCTGAGCCCTTTCTGCAGAGGGTCCCCTCCTGGATTCCCAGAGAGCAGCCATCTCTGTCCCACCCCAAGGAAGTGCCCAAACCCAGTCCTGCAGCTCCAGCCACACGCCATGGGCACTAGCTGAAAGATCAAGGTGGGAGGTGATAGGGAAGAGAACAATGGAGGGAGGACAGAGGTGTTGGCACTGGGCCAGGATCCAGGATCCAGAATCCTCTACACTAGCAGTCGGTGCCCGGATGCTGTTTCTCTCTGGGCCCAACCCCCGAATCTGCAGTGAGGGCGATCCCCAGATGGTCTCGGCTAATGGAGGAGACGGCTGGGGTGGGTGTCTCTCACTAGCTTGAGGTTGGTCAAGGAGTTTCCAAGGTCAAGCATGGACATGTGGGGCTACCTCTGCAGAACCTACCTTCAGTTTCTCTTGGGCTTGTACAAGGTCTACATGCAGCCTGCTCTGCACCCTCTCTGCCCCTGTGGGAAGGGAGCATTCCCACCCTCCAGAGGCTTCCTGACTGCCTGTCCCATGCAAGGTACAATTCCATCACTGGGGACACAGCAGGGGCCAGAAGCCTCACAGGCTTAGGAGGGGATCTAGCCAACAAGCCCCTGAACAGCCTCTGACTGTTGTCCCCTTCCTCCTCCAGGAAGCCCTCCTGAGCCTCTGGCTCTCCTACAGCGACGGCACCACGGCACCACTCTCCCTCTACAGCCCCCGGGACTATGGACTGCTGGTGAGCAGCCTGGATGAGCGGGTAGCCTCAGTGACCCAGGACCGGGCCTTCCCGCTCGTGGTGGCCGAGGCCGAGGGGTCAGGGGAACTGCTCCGCGCTGAGCTCACCATTGCTGAGAGCTGCCAGAAAACTAAGCGCAAGAGCGTGCTAGCCACCACCCCTGTGGGCTTGCGGGTTCACTTTGGGCGGGACGAGGAGGACCCCACCTATGACTACCCGGGCCCCAGCCAGCCGGGGCCTGGTGGGGGTGAGGAGGAAGCCCGAGGAGCTGGTCCACCAGGCACAGCGGTCCCCGCCCTGGAGGGTCCCGGCCTAGGCACCTCCAACCCAGCCGTTCCACCCACCGAGGACTTCCTGCCACTGCCCACCGGCTTCCTGCAGATGCCCCGGGGTCTGACCGACCTGGAGATCGGCATGTACGCGCTGCTGGGTGTCTTCTGCCTCGCCATCCTGGTCTTCCTCATCAACTGCATCGTCTTTGTGCTGCGATACCGGCACAAGCGCATTCCACCTGAGGGCCAGACCAGCATGGACCACTCCCACCACTGGGTGTTCCTGGGCAACGGGCAGCCTCTGAGGGTTCAGGGTGAGCTCTCCCCTCCAGCCGGCAGCGCCCTGGAGACTGTGCCCGCTTGCTGTCACGGTGACCACCACAGCAGCGGCAGCTCACAGACCAGTGTCCAGAGCCAGGTGCATGGCCGAGGCGATGGCTCCTCTGGTGGTTCGGCCCGGGACCAGGCCGAGGACCCTGCCAGCTCCCCGACCTCCAAGCGCAAGAGGGTGAAGTTTACCACCTTCACCACGCTGCCCTCGGAGGAGCTGGCCTATGACTCAGTGCCTGCTGGTGAGGACGGTGAGGAGGATGAAGAGGAACTGGGTTGGGCCTGCCCAGATGTGGCAGGCACCGCAAGGCCTACTCCACCTCCAGACCTGCACAATTACATGCGTAGAATCAAAGAGATTGCGTAGAAGCACCTTCCCGCGTGGCCGGGACATCCGCCATGCAGTCTTCTCCGGGTGGGACTCGGCCAGGACCCCAGCTCACACGGATGCAGGGCCTGCTGATTGAGTTTATATCCCTTGCCCTGCAGCTTTGCTCTGAGCCAGCAGCCACATCCTGGTCCTGTCAGTCACCCACCTCGACCCTCTCACGCCCCCTGCTGGTGGAGGTCTGCTTCCTCCCAGGTTTGCAGGAGGAGTGATCCCAGCCTAGCTCCACCCTTCCAGAATCTCTGCCCTGTTTCCAGCATCGCCAGCCCCAAGAATGAGGCTTGGAGGTCACCGGCTCTGGAGCGAGGTGGGCCCAGCTGTGCCCGGCCCAGCCACCCAAGCACCCTGTCTCCCCCCCATGCGGGGCAACCTGGGGGTGTTGTGTCACAGGCTGCACAAAGACTTTTCTCAAATCAATATTCAGGGATTTCCATCCTGCAGGGTGGGAAGGTGGCTGCTACCCACCTTGCCAAGGGTATTGCTTCGGACAGAACGTTCGGGGGGTTGAGGACAGTTGTGGGAACTGCTGGCATCCAGGTGCCCCAGTGCCCACTCAACAGAGGAGCCTGTTGCCAAGTAGGCACCTTCCTGGGCTCTTCCAGGGTTGTGGCAGGGCCCTAGGCAGGAAGAGTCCTCAATTCTGTCTCTGGCCACACCTCACCCCCATGCTCTGGTCCTCAGGGCCGAAGGAAACTGGGTGTCCCTCCTCCATAGCAGCAGGAGGGACACTGGCACGCCTTAACCGCTGGCTGTGCTCACACTGCCTCCCTCGGTGCCACAGGGTGGGCAGCCACCATCTCCCAGGGGCGGAGTCCTTGGCTGGGAGGAGAGGGCACCTTGGAGGGAGAGTGTGAGGGACCTGGGGAGGGGGGCTAAGGCCCAAGGGAGCAGGCGCCGCCCCTTCCCTGTCCCATGGCCCCTGTCTCTGGGTTCTACCCACCACTGTGTCAGATTTTTCATAAATAAAGGAAGGCCATCAGACTGGGGGGCGGCAGCAGCTCCCAGCAAGCAGACAGTACACACGACTGGCTCTGGCTCTTCCTTGTGTGCATGAGCATGTACACACACTTGCACGTATACACACATGCACGCATGCACACGTGCAAATACTGTGTCCATGCACGCCCTCTCCTCCAGGCAGACGCAGGGAGACTCTGGCACAGTGGGGAGGCCCGCATCCAGGGATGAAGATGGCGGCAACCTGCAAACATGCCCTTGAGAAGATAAGACTCTTCTGGAAGTCTGGTGTGCCTGGCCCCAAACAGAGAGGGAAGGGCAAACCCTGGGAGCTGCAGGGAAGCCTGTCAGGTGGGAAGGCACCAAAATGTGGGCAGAGGCTTGGAGTGCCTGTCTGAGCCTGCTCACCTCCTGCACTGTAAATCTGCCTCACAGCTGAGACCTGTTCCTGCCACACTCTGAAGGAAGCCTCCTCCCTGAGGCTCGAGGGGAAAGCCTGGCTTCCACGGCCGAGGAGACAGGTGTGGTGCCCCTCCTGTGGCTGAGAGAGGCTGTACAAAGTGTATGCTGGGCCTCCATGGCCTCTGTGGCCCGAGCACAGGCTGCAACACAGGAAAAGTGGTTGGCTTAGGAGCTCCAGGCAGAGTGGGCAGAAGCAGCCAGAGTGACTAATCAGCCTTCAGGATTCAGGACAGTGACTGTCTTAGAGAGCAGGAACTGCAGACCGTCTCTCTGGGAAGAGACCTCCAACAGATGGGGGCTACTCTGGCACCACTAGAACAAGCCACTGCCTGACCTGAAAGAAGCCTGGCTTCTAAGAGCAACTGTTCCACCCGTCTCAGCAGCTCTGTGGCTGTCGTGAGGCTTAAATGAGATCATACATATAATATGTATGATGTAGTGGCCAGTAGTGGAGGGGGAACTATTGCCCAGAGAAGGTCTCAGTAGATGCACTTTGTCTTCTGGGGGTTAGTTTGAAAATAAGATGCAGACCTGAAAGAGAGAGCAGAGCTCTCTGCCCAACATGTTAGCTCAGCCACAAGGGGACAGCTGCTGAAAGTTGCAGCCCATCCACAGGGTTGCTAGTGTACCAGACCTGTGCTCTGTGAGTCTCCCTGGTGGTGAGCTCCTGGAGGACCCCAGAGGGGTATGGAGGTCGCACCAACTTCATAACCCATTGTGCCTACCATGGTGCCTGGAATTGGCAAGTTCTTGACAAACACTACAGGCTTGTCTTTCAGGAGCCACCAGCCCCCCAGGGAGGATCAGACAGGCCAGTTTCCTGCCATCCAGGATGGCCAGACAGCGTTGCCCTGGCTTGCTGGGACACAGAGAAGGGGAAGACATACTTGGGCTATGTTTGTTGAGAACACAGCCAAGAATGTCAAGGAAGGTAGAGAGAGTGGGTGTACCAAGCAGAGCTTGAATCTTCAGCAATAGAAAAAAATACCAACAGCACCCACACAAAGACGGGGAGGATAGCAAGAGGGTGGTGGGCTCAGGTTCGTACCTGAGGCCCAACACTTGTCCTGTTCCCAGGTACAAAAGAGAAGAAGGGCAGGGAGAGGGAGGAGGGTTGAGAGGATGCTGCAGCAGAGAGGCTTCAGCTCTCAGCAGGGCAGTCTGCTCAGGGCTGGGGCACGCAGTGGTTCAGTGCTACATTTGCCAACTGCCTCATCCCCTGTGGACGGGACATGAGCTGCTGCTGTACCGCTGAGACCTCCAAGGACCTACCCTGGTGAAGTGGGCACCAGGGAATGGCATTTGCCCTGTCTGTTTCCACCATCCTGGAGATGAGGACCCTGAGCAGAGGCCCTGTTGACCAAAAGTCACACATCAGAATGAAGGCAGACGTGCGTGGGCTGCCCTGGGTGATACCCTCTTCTCCCTGGCCCTCGCAGCCCTTCCCACTCAGAAGAATGCAGAAGCAGTTATCACAGCGGCAGCGCCTGACCCTCTCAGAGTCCCAGCGAGCAGGAGCAGGCTGTGCAGGAGCGAGGCCGGACATTAAGCTGGCAGCCCTTCTGGAACGGCCCTGACACTGAACTCCTCTTTAAAAATTTGTTTTCAACTCTGAAAATGAATCACAGGATCCTGTGAAGAATAGTTATTGAAAAGAGCTGCTCAGGGAGCCTTGGGGAGCTGGGTCCATGAATCAGCTAGTGAGCAAAATGAGATTTCTCAGCCAGCCACAGAGGGAAGGCAGGGCAGAGGCGTGGGAAGCCACGGAGAAGCCGCTGTGGCAGGGCCCCACCCAGGCCAGCTCCACAGCCGTGCAGCCCTCTCCATACCAGCCCTGACGCTCCACAATGCCCATCTTCTACAGATACTGACTGAGCACTTACCGTGTGCCAGGTACCCAGGGCAGGGACACAGAGTTTAAAGCCAAAATGGGAACGTTACAAATGCAGTCAACGCACTAGAGAAGGAGACTTCCCCGCAGGAACTCCTAGGGTCTGACGGTGCACCTGCTGGGTAACCTCACACCACCATCTGCTGTGAGCCATCAGCTCCCCAATGATAGAAAAACATGGAAATAACCGTGGCTAGTGTTTCTTCCAAGAGTTTTGGAGGTAAGAACTCCTACTCTTGCGTCATACATGAAGATACAGGGATAGAGATGTTAAGGAACTTGCCTCAGTTCTCAAGTTTAGGGATAACCTAGCAGTGGCTCCAAACCCAACCACTACTTGCTGGGTCCTGAGGCCACTGATGACCTTGGCGAAGGGGACAGGGCTGGAGAGATGTCTATTGCCAGGGGCAGGGACGTCTCTTAAGGATTGATTGCTGGGAGCAAGGCTGCAGCCCTCACTGGAGGCCTCAGGAGTGAGCACTGTTGGGGCAGATGGAGGGCTGTGACGTCAGTGAGGATATGTGGGCTCACCGTCGTGGCTGAGGGGCCAGTCACACGGCTGAGGGCCCCCTCAGCCAACTACTGCAGCAGACAGCCATCCCCCAACCAGAGCAGAGAAGCAGCAGGTTTTTCTAACCGGGAGCCACGCCGGCCTGGTCTGGAGGTGGTGGCACAAGTCAGGGTGCCTGGTGGCGGGAGCTGGGAGTGAGGCCGCTCCTACCCTAAACTCTGGTTGTCCCCTCGGTGCCTGGAACCAGCCAGAGAAACTGGGAGGTAGGTGCCTTGGTTACTCTTCTCTCATTGCTGGGACAAGTACCCGACACTCAAAATGAGGGAAGGAAAGGTTTATTTAGCTCATAGTTAGTGGAGGTTACAAGACACTGGAGGAGAGGCTGGGCACTGCCGTGTCCAGGATGACCCTCTCCACAGCCCCGAGAACACACAGGCTTGCCAGTTTAACTGCTTGCATCTCTCTGGCCCCGCCCCTCGGGCTTTGCCCTGGTCATCTGGCCCCGCCCCTCAAGCCACTCGCTCTTCCAGCGATTTCTGCCCCATAACTATGACATGAAGCTTTGGGGAAACACTTAGACACAAACCATAGCAGCAGAGAACATCCCTATCCTCGCTACAGTGGTTCCATGAGCCCTTTTTACACCTTGACATGGACCCAGCAAAGCGCCAACCATAGACCAAGTAGCATGTAATGATCATTTGTATTTACCAAGAGGTTACTAATTGCTAAGCACTTTAGGGCCATCATTTCATTGACAATCATAATAAACACGTAAGGCAAATGCTACTGTTGTACCCATTTCACAGATGGCAAAACCGTGTTTCAGGGGAGTTGTGTGATTTGTGTCATGCCACATAGCAGAGTCCAGATTCCAAGCCAGGATACTTGGGCTCATGTTCCGAGTCTTTTCACTGCCCCACACTGCCCCCTGCAGGGTGACCAAGAGCTCAGAAACTCACCCTGATATAGTGGCAGAGCACCTGTCTGGGAATTTGGGGACTCAATAGGAGTTCCTACTCCATCACTGACTGGCTTGTGTGGCTGAAAGCCCAGATGTGCAGCAAGATGACCCTCCACCAGGACCTCAGGCCTAAAGGTCCTCCTAGCATCTTCTATCTTGACAGGCCTCCAGCCTTCGGTGTAAAGTTCTCATCCTATCCATCCCTTGAGCCCACCCTGCTCTGCCTCTCCTCCATCTGGAGGGCAGCTACTGTGGGGGGGGGGGATGCAGGTAACAGGCTGTAGTGGCCCTCAACTGTCCCCAGGCTCCACCTGCTATGAGGGACCACTGTGCTGAAAGGGGCAGTGTCAAGAAGCAAAGAGGAATGGAAAGAGGGGCTGTCCCCAAGCACATGTCAGATGGGCAGGTGTCTCAGGCTGACACCATGCTGGGAAATTCTGCATTTCTTATGGGACAGGAAAGGCTCACATCCTCTAGAGTCTGTCACTCTCTGGGGGACATAAGACACCTGCCTGTTATACTCAGTCTGAGAGGGAAACTGACCACCCAGAAGAAATGACATCATTCACTCAGAGAAGAACCCATGAAAGTGCCTGGTGAGCTGTGAGGGCACAGAGTGGAGGACAAAGCATGTGTGGAAGGCATGCACTGAATCTTGGAAGGCAGCCTGGAGGAGGGGTGCGGTGGCCTGGAAGGGCTTGTGGGAATGTGCTATCAAGGCAGCAGAATGGACTGTGGCTAGCCACATCCCCTGGGTGGGTGGGAGAAGAGGGGGAGGGAAGGGGAAGAGGAGGGAAGGGGGAAGGGGGAGAAGAGAGGGAAGGGAAGGGGAGGGGAGAGAGAAGGGGAGGAGGAGAGAGGGCAAGGGAGGGGCAAGAACAGCATGTCAGGAATGCAGCCCTTCATGGAACCCCAGGCCACAGGGCAGTAACAACCCAAAGCTACTCCTGCTTGGCCACATTACCAGGGTAGAGCTGGAGCTAAGGCAGAAGTCACGGGGCAGCAGACAACATGGAGTAAAAGAAGAGCAGGTCCCCTCGAGAGGGTCCCAGAAAGGCCAGACAGCCCCCTGAGCACCCACATATCCGTGGGGTCTCTGCAGAAGGGAGCTGCTGCCCATCTGCATAAGTAACCTTCAGGGGCCCTTGCGCACGCAGGAGCTCATCAGCCAGAAGTGAGCCCGGGAGCTCAGCTGCCCCGTACTGGAGCAGCTCTCTCACAACCTGCGGGAGGATGCCCATTTACATGCATGCCATCGCTGAGTTAATTGCAGAGATTTCAATCTGTTCATTAAAGCAGGCTAGAGGGTCCTCTGTTTGGAAATACTCTGCAGTGAAAGAGACTAGGAAATGATTTCTTTGGGGCGGGTATCTGATGAGGTGAAGCCAGAAGACCTCACGCAGGGGGTGGCCCTGGGCCTCTGGGCAGGTATTCCGTGCATGGCAGCCAGGAAGGCTTCAGGGAGGAGAGGGGCAGAAACTCTGTGGGCGGGGAGAATCCTTCCTCCAGCTAGGTGAAAGGAAGGCACACAGCGGGCTCTGGCTCAGGCCTTGGGGGAAGCAGAACTGATTCCTCTGAGCTTTAGTTCCCTATCTACAAACTGTGGACAAAGCGCCACCTAATTCCTGAGTGCTTGTGGGGATTAAATGAATTATTGCACACGAATACCAGGAAGTTAACCTACAGCTTGCCTCAGCGAAGGCAAACTATTATTTTATTGTTTTCCGAAAGAAAGATACATTTTTAAAGTTATGTAGTGTGGAAATCGGATCCTATCTTCACTCTGCAGCTCAATTTTCTCGTTGGTTTGTTTGGGCTTGGTGTGTAGATAGAAGACTCTCTCTGGAAAGGAGTCATCTCTCAGCAGTGCTTCGACAAGTCCACCGAGACACTGGAAATCCCCAAAACAAAGATACTGAAGATTCGCTAAGTTGGAATAGAGGAGTTGAAGAACACAGTTCGCGTGCCAACTCAAGAGATTTGACAGTGAGCCGCTATCAGTGTAGCTATCTTTAAAGCCTTCTCCAAGACCTGCTCTTTCCTGATGGCCTCTGTTCCCTGGAATTACTGCAGAATGAGTGGCCTTAACTGAATTTCTCAGGCTTGGGTTTTGAGAGCAGTCACTTGATCTCCTCCATCCAGGTGACATCTCTGGAGACAGTAATGCTGATAGAAGGCAGGTCCCTAGGCCCTCAGCTAAGGAAGGCCAGGAAGCTGTTTTCCAGATCATTCCCCTGGCAGCCCCCTCCAGCTCCCCAGCCTGGCCCAGAGCTCTAAGGGCCACCCCTGGTCTCCGCATCCAGCCAGGTGGAGATGTCTATCTGCAGGGTTCAGATAAGGCCCAGCCTGCAGCAGGGAACTTATCTCCAGCTGGCCTTTCTCTGGGCTGTGTTCATAAACTGGTGAGGACACAGCCAGCTGGCCAGCTGCCACCTTTCCCCACTCCATCCTTTCCTTTCTTTCCTCTTCCAAGGCTTGCGTTATAATCCCTGGCAGGCTGCACACTGCTTCCAGTACAGCAGCCTGGCCCCTCCTAGATGGAGGGGTTTCTGCCATCAGGGCAGGTGGGCAAAGAACTGGGAACCCTCAGTAGCCACCTGTTTTCTGATGGCAGAGATACCACTTCCAAGGCAGCGTGTGACAGGAGAGATTGGCCTCATCTACAAATGCTCTCCCTTAGGCTTGAGTCTCCTGGTCAGCGGTGGCCCCTGGTCCTCCAGTATTTACTCCTATGTCCAGGAAAATGCACATATTTTGTTCCAGGCCTCCAGGTCCACAAGGCCAGTCCAGAAATCTGTCTGCTATATCTCTCCTCCAAGATCCAGATAAGGACATTGGCCAATCAAGTCAGTTTTGTGAAAATCTTGTTCCTTAAGAGTTGCCCCCGGACCTGAGAACTGCTAGGCAAAGCCAGGATGGGACCTCTGCCCAGCTTCCCCTCTTTGGAAACCGCTCCTTGGCCCTCCTACCTGGAGCAGCTGCCCAGGACCCTCTCCATCCCTCCAGCTTGCCCTCTGGTCCTTCAGGACACCTGCCAGCTCCTGGCCTTACCCTTAGCCAGTGCTCTGTGTCTGATCACTAGGATGGAGGCCCAGTGAGGAGAGGAACCTTGCTTTCTTCAGTTCAGGGTCTGCCCACTGGCTCAAGCACTGGCATACAGAGACTTTACTGATGCTACTGATCAGAGCCATGGGGGTTGGCAGGTGGGAATGGCAGGGCAGATTTCCCCTTTCTCCATCACTCACAGCCTGGGTGAGGGTCAGTGAGTGCTGTCTCAGGCTGATGTGCCCCACCAGGGAACATCTCCTTCCCATATAGACAAGGAAGCCAAGATAGCACGCTCCTGGGATCCCCACCATCACAGCCCAGCAGCCCAGCTTCACCTCCTGGTCTGTAGGACTTCAACAGTCCTCAGCCTCCTACAACAGTGTCAGAGGGGGTGGAAGGATGCATGCGGGGTTTTGAGGATTTCACTCAATCTGCAAAGTAGCCCGGAGTCTACAAAGAGCCTGGGGTGTTTCAGCCCCACCTGGTGTCCTCTTGTCCCTCTTACCCTGTAGGGCTCTGGGCCTCACCTGAAGGGGGCTCCAGTAAGCAGGGGCACTCACTCATCCCATCCAGGAGTGGAAGCCACAACTGAAAGAGAATACAATAAGATCGCTACCCATACCGTTTCCAAGCAAGATGCTGTGGATTGGAGCAGGGAATGAAAATGTGCCAACTCTAATTCTCCCCCTCTAAGAGCCCTGGAGCCTGAAAGGGGCTCTTATAGACATCCCGTCCTGCTGACCAGTGAGGACCCCTGCTCTCCTATCCCCATCTGTGACTCACAGCCACCAGACAGGCATAGGAGCAGCTGAGTGCAAAAAGCACATTTAGGAGGACCCCTCCTCTTGATGGTTCAGACCCACCTCCTTCTGGAACAAGCCCATCCTCCTCACCTGGACAGCTTCAGAAGTGAGGGCAGAGGATTCCAGTGGCCGAGTAGATGAGGAAGTCATTAAGGAGATTAAAAGCTTTCTACAGTTATGTGTAGTCATGCACGGTATCATCTCAGCTACTCAGGAAGCTAAGGCAAGAAGATCACAAGTTTGAGGATAGCTTGTCCAACTTAGTGAGACCCTGTCTTGAAATAAAAACCAAAAGGGCTGGAAAGATAGCGAATGGTCATGTGTCCCTGGATTCAGCCCCAAATACCACAAAAACGCATCGCATTCTTTGGGATGGCACAAGGGGAACTTATGCTGGCAGGGGAGGTGACCCAAGCCCCAGAAAAGACTCAGAAACAAAGAAGGACATGGAAATTTTTGGAAACTCCCAAGGGATTTCCTCATTACTTTCAATGAATAAGCTGGGGTTGGCAGGAACAGCAAAATAGGACAGGTCAACCAGGAAGTACCAAGAGTTTGGATTGTATTCTGATCCAATGCAAAACAGTAGAGACTTCTAAGGAAACAGTGGCTGAGTAGTTTAGATGGATAGGTTTTGAAAAGATGCAGAAGAAAGGAGGAGCATGAACCATACATGAAACCAAATGGCATTCCCAACTCCCCAAATCTCTCACTTCAGTTATTGACTCCTTGTTGTGGTTGAGGTCTAGACTGTCCTGCAGAAGTCTCAAGTATTCAGTGGAAGGAATTTGGGGGATGACTGGATTATGGAGAGCCATAAAGGAGGTTATGGAGAGCCTATGTTCATGTGTGGATTTATCTATAGATAAGTTCGTGGCTGAAAGTGCTATAAAGAGCTGGGGTCTGGTTGGGAGAGGTGCACAGAGCATGCACCTCTGGAGGGTCTATCTCCCTCCCTGCCTACTCACCTCTGCTCCCCTTTCTATGAGATGTGCAACCTCCTACTAGCTGGCCCTTCCATGGAGGCATCTCTGTCTTAGAACTTACTGACCTTGGACTGAAGCCACTGAAGCTGTGAACCAAAATAAAAATCTCCTCCCCTTGCAATATAAATTGCAGGTGCCAGAGATTTTGTATCAGCAACAGAAAGCATAGCAAACACACTCTTTTATGACGCTCCCTGAAAGGCCATTCCACCTCAAATCTCTGTGCCCGGGGTTAGTGACATCAGGAAGAAAATCTGGGTTTGAATCTTAGCTACACCACTTTCTTCTTTTCCATCCCTTGGGATCAGCACCTCTGTGTCTTAGTTACATTTGCTTACACGCAACCTCCAGCACCCACAGCTCTAAGGAGAAAAGGCTCTTTTGCCTCACAGTGTGTAGAGGTTTCAGTCTGTAGTTGGCTGTGGCTTCAAGGCAGAGTGGCTTGGGAGAAGGAGACACAGAGGGGAACCAGCCCATGGCATGGTGGCAGGAAGCAGAGAGAAAGATCAAGGGAGGAGGGAGGCCACGGCCCCAGAGACCCACCTCTTTGCATAGGCTTCGCTTCCCAGCATCACATTTAACTATAAAATTATGAGTGGATGAATCCACTGATAAGCTTCCCACCCTGTAATCCAACCACCTCCCATGCAGTCCCATCTACTGCGTGAGTGTATGAAGCTTGACAGGAACATCCAGATGTAAACCATAGCACTATTATGTAAGACGAGGCTGAAGTTGGCTTTTCCCCAAAGGTGGTTGCAGAGACCACTGATCTTTTTCATACCCTTATGGTACATAGTAGATGCTCAATAACTGGTGAACAATAGCGCCATATCCTTAATTCCAGAACATATTTGTTAGTGTAGAATCATCAGTTCCTAGCCCAGGAGGGAATCATTCCAATTTGAGGAGAAACCATGACCCAAAGCAGTCAAGTCTGACTTCCTAGATTCTCACTGATGAAGACACTAAGATTCAGCCTCAGGTTCTATCTTCCCTACTGTCTCATTCCCAAGTGGACTCAGCCTCCAGGGATTTCAGCAGAATGGCATCCTGCCACATGCACTGACACAGAGCGAGCTGGGCTGTCTGTGTTCAGGGTCTCCTCCTGTCCCCAGGTCCCAGCTCTGTCTGCTCCTTATGGGAAGCATCTATCCAGGGCTGCTGGTGCAGTGAATGGCTCCAGGGAGAGAGGGGGCTACAGCAAAGCAGGGAGAAATGCTAAATGTTCCTCACTCTCTCACTTGGGCCCTGGCACAGGCTGAGGGATGGCCTATGCTCCATCAGCAGACCCAGCCCACGATGGATATGGAACCTGGTAGGATGGTGTCGGCAGCACTTGGCGAGATTCATTTTCCTGCTGCTAGGGGAGAAAAATGGGGCCTTCGTGTCATCCATCTGCTCTGCAGCGGAGTGGCAAACAGGCAAGCCTTGCAGAGAGCAGCCTGCACCGGTCCGGCTCAGCAGCCTCTCCTTGGGCAGGCAAGCAGCTCCGGGATTCCTTTCCCTTGATGCACATAGCAGGTAGGACTCCTGGGCCAAGCCCCAGGGGGATTCTTGGGGCAGCGACTTGCAGCTCTGAAAAGCAAACATTACAAAGTGAGGTGGGACATGATCCCAGGTCACAGTGATTCTAGGCTCAGAGATTGTCCAGGGGAGAAATGGCCAGGCTCCCCTGATGCCATCAAAGCCCTGCTTTGTCCCTGCTGTCCCCTCCACCGGCCAGTGCCCTTCACCCAGGCTGTTCTTCTGTCCGCATCACTCCTGGAATCTCACCCATGCCCTGCACACCAGTCACTTCCTCCGAGGAGGCTGCCCAGGCCCTCCTAGTGCTCTTGTAGTCATCCTCCATTGATTCAGCTTTAGGCAGCTGAGTGACTGTTGCTAGCCTGTGCCTAACCCTCCAGTTGTATCATTTCTAAATCTCCTTCTCCAAACCTCACCTGCAGGGAATTATGTGCAAAACCTGTACTGTCAAGACTGGACTGGGCAGAATATGTATAAAACCAAAATTCAGTGGCTAATTCCAGAAAGCTCTGTAAAATATTCTGAGGGTGGGAGATACTTACTAGGGATAAAACCCAAGGCCTTCACGCTGAGCTACATCCCCAGTTCCATTTTTTATTTTGAGTTGCTAAATTGCCCAGATTTAAGGGCCAGCCAGATAGCTCAGTGGATTAAAGTACCTGTTTAGGCAGACTCAGGGATGGGTTTGATCCCCAGTGGGCAGTGCCAGCCCCATGCCCAGGGACACACTGAGATGACAATTGAGAGGTAGTGCACACCTATAATCCCAGCTTTTGGGAGGATGAAAGCAGGAGGATCACTATGAGCTCAATCTGTGTAGTGAGATCTTGTAGACCTTGTACTAAATACACTTTTAAAAAATAATAAATAAAATAAAATAAAATTACCTAGACAGGCCTTATAGTTTCCATCCTTGTTGCCTCAGCCTCCTAGAGTGCTAGACTTAGAAGAGTGTGATCCGACACCTGGCTCCAAATACTTTTCTCAAGTTCTTTGGCCCCACTGGGCCAGGGAGATAGCTCAGTAGAATAAGTGCTTGCCTGGCAGAGTCAGAGTCCTGAGTTCAATCCCCAGGACCATAAAAAAATTTTAAAAGTAGTAAAAAAAAAAAAAAAGATCTTTGGGCCCCCAGGAAAGCACTTAACAGCAGATGTTCTTCCACCATGGTGGGGCTGTATCCTGATGTTCTTCCACCACAGTAGAGCTGTAACCTGATGAACCCATCCCAAATTGAAAACATAAGTTGAGCATGCACATAGTACACTTAGCCTGCCTAACACCTAGCTTAGAGACCCTGCACACCACAGCTGCTTATTTCCCCTGGTGATCACCTCTGGGAGCCGCTGCTTGTACAGCTGCCAGCCTCTTAACAGTACATTCTATTGCATACCACTGACCCAGGAGAAATGCAAACTCAATTCAAAGTACAGCTTCTATCCGACATGTGTTATTTTTCAATCACTGCAAAAGTGAAAGCCGTAAGTTGAAGCGTGGTAAGTAGTGGGCGGTAGACATGTCCAGTGTAGTTTGAGCTTGTCAAAAGTTGAAAGGACAGCATGTTTAGTTTAACAATCTTAATTTTCTTTTTTTTTTTTTTAATGACTGTAGATCTGAGCAGCCCTTAAAACAGAGATACTTCAAAGAACTCCAAGGCTGTAACAGTCAGGCAGTATCTATGGATGGGAAATGGAAGTGACAGTGGAAACATGGGGAGGCAAAGACCTCAGTTAGCTGACGTTGGCTTTATTTGAGGTGCCCACCTCACACTGACTATATAGCTCAGTGACTCTCACTGACCACAGCCATCCTCAGTTGCGTGAGTGTGCCTTCAATTTATGAGTTTCACCAAGCATGAGTGACTCCATTATTTGTTTGGTTGGTTGAGCCCAGCGAAGCAACACAGTCCCAATTTTATTTACCTGACTGCTCCTTCTTCTGACCCTCCCATCACTTTCTCCACCTCTTCCTTCTAGAACCTTCCTCCAGTGCTGGCTGACAATCCCTCAGCCCATCCTCTATGAGCATCCAAGCACTTTCATGTCCTCCTCCTTGTCTTCAGGCTCCATATGCTCAAAGAGTTACTACTGTGAGGCCTTCCCATTTGACAGATGGGGTCAGTGTGGCCAGTGCATAGATGAGTCGGCCCAGAGGAAAAAGAAGAAACAAAACTTTGGAAAAGTTCCCAGCACCAGCACAGGAATGCTGGGGGTTCCTTCATCACCTACAAGAACAAGACCAAAGGCAACCATGACACCCCGCATGGCCCTCTTGACTGAGCCCTTAGGGTCTGTATCTGATGCAGCCACCCTTGGTGGAGGGGCTGCCTTCCCACACTCTCGCCTTTCCAAATGTCCTCTGGCTCATGCCTGCCAAGAGGTAGGGTCTCTACAGGTACTTCTGCTCTACTTCCTGAAGTATCAGAGTGCCTCCTCACCCCTAAGGCCCTCTGGAGGAGTGGAGAGGACAGCTCAGCCACGTGGCCATATATGTCAGACCTCACCTGAATTCCTGGCTTCATCTTCACCATACACCTTCTGTCCCCTTGTTCACAAGGAACATAGGCATGCAGGGGCGAGTCTGGAGACCCAGGTTCAACCAGAATCTGCAGACTGCAGAGGAGTGAAGATAAAGATGAGCACACCCAGCACACCCTCCTGGACACCCTATGTGATGCTGGACAGGCTCTCTCCCCTCTGCATCTGTAAAGCAAGAGGAAAGTGTCCAGGGGGTCTTAATGTGGATCACAGAGCATTTAGAGGAGCTGGAAAAAAACACAAAATCACCACACCTTGCAAACCACTTTTTTTTAAAAAAATTGGATTTATGCCGTTTGACATGCTATTCACTGGGGGTGGTTGGCCCTCTGAGGACCCCTTAGGAAGTCCCCTTAGAACTCCAAGGAAGCCACTTTCAGGAGTCCTTGTGGGGTGGCTCCTAAGAGTCTTTCTGGTTTCTGCCTCCTGGCCAGGCAGTCACACAGCAACCCCAGAATCATGGAAAGGAGCCAGCACTTGCACTTGCCTGGGTGTTAGCAGAGCTGCTAATCCACCACTCACTGAGCCAGTCTCTTGCTCTGATGCCGCCCTACCCCACCCTCTCCTCTTACACACAAAATTAAAACAGATTTGCTCTCCAGGATCAGCAGCCCATCTCCCCGTGGCAGTGGCAGCAACTTGCTAGGCTGGTGACTCCAGCTCTCTAGGTAGGGACTACAGGTAAGAGCCAGGACAGGAGCCCCAGGACCAGTCCTGAGCAGTGGCCTTGGTCCTCCTGCTCTCAACAGTCCCTACTTACCTAGTTCCCCTCTCCAGCCCAGGAATGTTTTCACATGAGTCCAATTGAAAACTCCAGAAGCAATCACTTTCCAAGTTTTTAAAACTCACAGCCCCTGCATTAGGCTTATTTGTTCACACTTGAGCAGCTCAATTTGTCATCGTTTTGTTGAGCCCTTTAAGTCCCTCCAGGCTGAATTCCAGTGCCCTTGTTCCCTAAGGCTCCTGTACTCAGCGATAGATCAGCTTCTCTCCCTGTGGGACAGGAACTGCTTCTGGGCACTGACCCTTAGCTTCACTGGTATAGCCCCTACCTGGAGCTGGCATACAGCAGGTACCTCTTGGCAAGCAAGTAAGAACTGAGGCTCAAGTATAAAGGGGCTGACCACAAAAGACACATCTAATGGAAAGACAGATATGGAAGTCAACAAAATTCTACCCTGACCATTGACACAAGAGCATGCGTATCCCCCTCCCCAGCATGTGCTCTTTACCCCACCTTGGGTGGGCACGCCCTCTGGGCTGAGCAGTTGCCTGGGACTCACAAGGGCCCCTGGATCTTTGACCATAACTACACTATTCAGAATGATAGAGCTAGAAAAAAGAGAGAGCTCAGGAGTGACTCAGTTTCCACAGAGGAGAGCAGAGAACTGTTGGAAATTCCCTCCCAGCTGTTCTGGCAAGGAAGGGGAGGGCTGGCAAAAAAAATAAGCTAGAAGTGGAAAGAGCCACTCTCTTGGTCTGTCCTGGCCACTCACTCACTTTGTTCTATTTTTTTTTCTTTTTGTTTTTTTTTTAATTGAAAGCCTTTATTTACTAAACTTAGGGCCATCAGTCAATTTTACCCACAAGAAGACTGATCAACCTTGTACCCAGGAAGCAAGGGGTTTTTATTTTTATTATTATTTTTTTTATTAAAGAACAAATAGCAATGAGACAGTTTCAAGACAAATTAACAGGACAGATTCAATAAATCAATACATTACAAAATGTTTTCGTAATGTTTTGGTGTTGTACAAGGTGCATACATGATATTATACTTACAGACATTATTATAGCAGATGTCTCTAATCAGTGAATGAAGAGAGTGTGAGTAAGGATTGTCCCAAATGCCACAAGGACAGCAAATGTATCACACGCAACAACTGAGGTCCCCAGAACTGAATTTGGAGGATAGCCTCCCTGCACCCTCCCAGACCTTCCCAGCCATCGTAGCAGAAGTTCCCCAGAGTCCTGGCTGTCTATGAGTTCTCAGCTCAAGGGATCCAAAGGAAGACAGCCACCCAGACCCAGGCAAGAAAAGCCCAGGTCAGGGCTGCCAGACTCTGCAAAGAGTAGCTGAGAATCATTTCAGGCTCCCAAGGCACATAATCTGTACGAACCACTCTGCCCATGCAGCCCCCAGAAGCCCTAGACACTGTCTGGACACACAGGCACGGCTGTGCTCCAGCACAACTTCATTCTAAATGCAAGCAGCCATCTGGCGGAACTCACACGCACCCCTGAAGATCGCACGGACCCTGTTGTCACTCAACATTATTAGGTCTAGCACTGCTATGGTACAGCCCGGAATCCTGCACCTACTCTTGTGATTAGCAGTGTTCAGCCCCAGGGAAAGAAGCCTCTTCCCCATCCTGGGCGACAAACCACGGAGGATGCCACGATGAATTGCTGACGACCCTGGCTCCACTTGTGGATACGGAGGGGCTCTGAATCCAAGAAGCCCTTAGGCAAGGAAGAAGATGAACAAATTAGCTTTTCAGATTTTTGCTCATGGGTAGCATGAACACAATACATTCTTGAAAAATAGAAGTGTTGTTTCCAAGTTCATGCCAAGTGTCCCTTTTCTAGTTGTCTTCGTATTCCAATTAATGGCTCTGGAAGGATCCACAAGTTATCAAAATGAATTATTTGCAGTGTTTGCTCCTGTTGGCATGGCAGCTAAGGAATGCTTTGGCCACATTAGGATCCCATACACTCGTTGGTCTAGATGTAAAGCGTGTGACACACTGGGCTGAGGGCGTAGCTCACTGGCCCTGAATTGAATCTCAGCACCAGAAAATATAATGGCAAAATATAACATATTCATTACATTACATAAAAGTTGAAGTGAACAGTTTTATCTTCATAAAAAATTAATAACTTTTAAATGCCTTTCAATAATTTAAATAAAATGTCATCTATCTTTAAGTTATTTTATTTAAGTTCTTGATGTTCATTATAATGTGAATTACACCTGTCCATTTTTATGTATCATTTGACTATGTCTTTGAAAACACGTATAATCTTCCAATTTTTTACCACTACCTGAACTTCAGTGTTTAATAAAAATATATTCCAAGTTTGGACACTGATAAATCTTTATTATCCAAGGGATCAGGTGCAGGGGTCATTGTTGACATGTAGGTAGGGATGTGCCGTACGTACAAAATGCACATCAATTCCAGAGACTTGCTATAAAAACAACCTTAAAACAGCTCATTCATAATTTTTATACTCATTGCTTTTCAAAATAACATTGTTGATTCCTCGAATTGAATAAAATATATTATTAAACTAAATTTTACGTTTCTTTTTCTAATTTTTTTAATGTGGTGACTAGTCACATTCATGGGTCATAGTTCTGTCGGTCTGCTCTACTTCACCTCATGACTGTCAATGAAACTGAATTACGGGAAAATCCCACTGAAAATGGGAATGTTGCTGGGATAACAGCAAAAGAAACAGATGTTATGATGGAGTAAGTATGTAGTAATTTAATTTAAATACATCTATTATGTGAACTTTTTAATATTGATTTGTTCTAAATGTCTTGTGTTTTTCTTTTTTTTCTTTTTTCTTTTCTTTTTTTTTTTTTTTTTTTTTTTTTTTTTTTTTTTTTTTTTTTTTTTTTTTTTTTTTTTTTTTTTTTTTTTTTTTTTTTTTTTTTTGTGTGTGTGTTTGTGTGCAACTACTACCAAGCCCATCGTTTCATTCATTTGGTGGATCATACCCAGGGCTTTTTTTTTTTTCCTTGTCCTTTTGATGTGAGGAAAAGCACATCTTGCGTTGACTGTATTTAGTGTATAATTCACATAAAGCAAAATACCCTCTTTGTATGGACACAACTGGAGAAGCGTGGGCCCACCTACACCCCCATTCTACAGCACCTCCATCTAGATCTGACAACCTAGGAAGGTCCTCGGACCTCTTTGCAGTCAGACATACCTCCTAGAAGCAATTGTGTTTCTGATGCAGTCATTAGAGAATCTTTTGATAGTTCTTGGATTCTACCTAAACAGGGTTGCATGCTCTCTCCTCTTTTGGGTCTGGCTTCTCTCATAATCTTTACAATACAACTCATCCAACATCAACAACTCACCCCAGAACACGAGCATGCACACAGTAAAAACTCAGTGCATGGTCAGGCAAGATAGCTCAGCAGACTAAGCACCTGCTTAGGCAAGGGCAGGGGCCAGGGTTCAACCCCCACCACAACAGGCTGTCCTGCACCCGGGCACACTAAGCTGGCACTGAGACTGAGACCTCCGGGTGTAGTAGTAATGTGCCTGTAATCCCAGGGCTGGGGAGGCTGAAAACAGGAGGAGCACTACAAGTCTGAGCTGCATAGTGTACCAAATACATTAACAAAAAAAAACTTCAATTTGTTTGCCTTCCATTTGGCCACTGTTACTTTATACATCCTTTTTAACTTTATCATGATGAAAACACAGTTGCCAAGAGGGTACAATACAACAGATTTTGTTTAGCAACCCATTTGCTGGAAGAATATCTTTTAGGTGTTTAGACATATGGTGTGTGGATCTCCTTTTGCACTCCTGCCCTGGGCCCCACAGATGGCAGGTTATTGTCAGCTGCCCAGGGAGGGCAGGAAAACAGCCCAGAGCCACATCAGTGCCTCCACCTCCCAGCCCAGACGCTTGGCCCAGGATCTTCCAGCCAACTGAGAAAAACCCTCATGGACGAAGTAAAGACAGAAAGGTCAAGGAGAGCTGGATGATGGTAAGAGAGGGGCAGAGCTGACGGAGGCAGGCACTGGCTGCTTGACTGACAAATTCCCACGGAGTGCCTAGTATTCTGCGATAGTGTGTTACATTTTAGTTATAATGGGAGAAAGCAAATAGAAAGATGACCTCCCTGGCCTCATGGATCTTCCAAATGGACAGGCCAGAGCAGTGTTAATCAGCAGTCACACCCTGGAGGGATAAGACCCTCAGGATCCAGCCCAAATGTTCCTGATGATGTCCAACCTTTCCTCTGCCCCCTCTGCTGCAGAATCCCTTTGGCCTGCTCCTCTATCCATGGGGTCCCTACGCATTCATCAAATGCCCCACCTGTGCCAGTCCTGCCCTGGGTCTCCTGTCTGGACTGGCTGTTTCTCTCACTTCTGTTCCCATATGCTTTCTGGTTCCCATCTGGGTGAGTAGCTTTGCCTGTGTATTGCACCTGCCCCTGGGAAGGTCTCTAGCAAGGACAGTGAGAAGAGGATGGTGAAGGAAGCGCCTAGGTGCTTGGGCCTGCAATGAAGTTCTGGCCCTATCACCCAAAACGTCCTGGCTTTGTGCAGGTGAGTTACCACCTCCATGTCTCAGTCTATGGTCTGCATCCGGGAACAACGACAGTCACTTCCCATAATTTTTGTGAGAATGAAAGATACCACACAAAGACATGGAGTGAACATCAGTCCTCATTCCTGACTTTTCTCCCAAGAAAAAGGAGACCTGCCCACCCTGACCCAGCCTAGTGGCCCCTGCTCTAGGGCTCAGCACAGACCATAAGCTGGGACAGGAGTGAGAGCGGTAGAGACCAGCTGGGGGCATGGGACCCGGGTTCCCTGGCAGGCAGAGGTCAGGGAGAATGCTCCCATCGCAGTATGGCTAAGGGTGAGAAGGAGGCAGGCCCTCTACGCAGCATCCAGCCCCGGTGTCAGTTGCCAGGGTGGCAGAACCAGGTGGGCACCGCCAGACAGACCCAGGGTACTGGATCTGTGCCCTGTGCTGCTCCCCAAATCCTATCTTCTCCTCATTCTCAGTGTGCGGCTGCCACCCTGCCCGCAAGCCTGGCAGCAGGTGGGCCCCCCACTTCCAGAGCAGCCTTAGAGCCTGGATTGTTGCCCAGCCAGCCCGGGGTGGGTGGAGGTGCTCCTGCCTGAGCCCAGGGAGCAAGTCCCCTTATTGTGCCACCACCACACTCTGGGCTCCGAAGTCTAATTACAAGCTGTCTTGGAACAAAATCTTCAGCACCAGTCTGGGGACAGTCCCTTGCCGGCCAGAGAAGGCAGTGGCACAGAGTACTCAACTGACCCACTGCTTCACCCCTGCCTGGCTCTTGTACCCGGCCTGGTGCTTCTCTTCCCAAAGGATCTTTGTTCTCATTTATAGAATGAAAATAATAAACTCCATCCTCCTCTGTGGCTATAAAGTGAGGTTGCACCAAGGAATGCATTTGACATGCAAGCCAAATTACTGTGGGATTTCGGCCAAGTCATTGTCCTTCCCTGTGCCCCAGGAAGATGAGGCAGCATAAGGGCGGGTGGGAATGTAGCACCCACCTCCTCCTCAGCCTGTCCCTATCTCAGAGGGCCAAGCAGCACCCCCAGCAGGAGCTTCTTGGGATGGCACCAAGATTCCTGTTTCCCCTTAGAGAACACACTCCACCACCGAGTTCCCCACCTCCATCTGTCATCAGGGGTGTCCAGGGAGAGTGCCTGGGTCTAGAGGAATTGCAGAGGGGCTCCCGTGTTGCAAGGAAGCCTCCAGCCAGATGCTGTCTCTGCTCCCAGCAGCCGGGCTGGGCTGGCCCCTGCCTCCTTCCAAGCTGCTTGCCTCTGACTCTGACAGCTCCTCCCAGTGACTCAGCTCTCTGCACCTCTCCCAGAGCTGTCTCATCTCTAACCACCCCTTTTGCTAAGTCTTTTACTCCCGTCCTCTCTTTGCCAAAAGAATTACCTGAAATAAGGACCACCTGAAAGGCTGCCACAGGGCTTAATGGTCAGGAGGGACCCAGCAGTACCTGGAAGCAGCACCCTGAGAGGTGCATACAAGTAGCTAACACTCATCAAGTACCCACCAGTTCTAGGGACAGGGACTGAGGATGTGGATGACAGCCCCATTGCCTAGAACCACCGTGGCACTGTGTAAGTTTGGCAACATTGTAGAATAAAAGCATAACGTTAGGGACAGGGATACAGGCAGTAGCATAGGTACTTTGATCCCAACCTGTCTTCACCGGATATATTGTACCATGACCATCCCTGGGCAGGGGGCCATTGGTGGTGCCTAGGAAGTCTGGGATACTACAGACAGGTGACTCTGGACCATAGATTTGCTTCTGTAGATGGACAGGAGAGGAAGGTGTCCTCAGCCAGAGAATGGCATGTGCAAAGGCAAAGGTCGCACAGGTAGCGGACAGCTTCTGGGAACCCTGAGCTCTTAAGCAGATGCTCTGGATCTGAGATCATGCTGTGTTCTAGGGACAGGGCTCTGTGTACAATTGTCCGTTGGGATATAGACCCTCTGGATCTGCAAGGCAGACACCAAGCCCAGAGGGCTCTGCCCCCACCAGATCGGGTAGCCAGCACTGGTCCCAGCCCCCGGCCCCAGGATTCCCGCGCTGGAACTCATGCACTTTGACATGCCTGTGTTTCACTATCTCCTTTCCTGCCTTCTCTCCTCTTCTTGTGGATCTTAACCTCGCTTTGCTCTTTCTCACCTGACCTTGGAGCCGCCCGGCTCCCACATCTGCCTTCCATTCATGGCCTCCACCTCTAGGGGGCACTTTGTTAGTCCACAGAGGACCCTTCTTCAGCCAGAGTAGCACAGAGGATCTGCATAGAACCCTTCCATGTGAAGAGCGCGAGCCCCAAGCCCATACACTAGCCGCTCAGCATCACTTGCCCCAAGCATCACAGGTGGGTGGTAAACTCATAGCACAGGCAGTCACTGGGATTGGCCAGGCCGCCCCTGGATAGGTGGAAGGAAATACAAGGTCCCTCTTGCCCTCCCTTGTATTTCCTAGACCCTTGCTCTGTTGGTATCTATATCCCAATGAACAATCACACACAGAGCCCTGTCCCTAGAAATACAGCATGATCTCAGAGGAGGGCAATGACCAGTGTCCTGCGGCCAATGTCCAGATGGCCACCATTCATTTGCTCCTTCTCCTGTGCTCATTTCAGGCGATCTTATTTGCCAGTACAGGCAAGGTGCTTGGAATTCTCCTTCAAACACATTGTAACATCTCACAGGGGGTTCCTCACTAATTAATGAGTGAAATACAATCATTGACACATGTTTGACTTAGATCTGCATGAGAGGCATGATTGTACTTCTTCAAATTAAATTATCCTTTAATATTCCCTAAGTGCAGACAAGTTTAATCTATGTTGAGCTTATTTATTTATTTATTATTTAGGGCACGGTCCACAGGGTCTCACTATGTAGAATGGACTCAGTGATTCTCTTGTTTTCAGCCTCCCAAGTGCTGGGATAACAGGTGTGTGCCACCATGCCCAGTTTCAATCACCATCTCAGCGTGCCCCATGGGTGGGGCTGGCACAGCACACCAGGGAACGAAGCCCAGCTGCTGTGTTTTGCCTAAGCAGGAGCTTTAGTCTGCTGAGCTATCAGGCCAGCCCTGACAAGCTTTAATCTAGAAAGTAAGGTAGTGGATCTAGGGGCGGGACACCCCAGTGGCAGGGGTTGTGCTCAAGCATCTGACTGGCTCTGGCACTGCTGTCCCTGGGCAACTTCTCCCTTGCCATCATGCATGACTAAGGTGATGGAGGATCCAGGTGGGCTCCGAGTGTTTGTGTGATTTGTTGTTAGGACATGGGAAAAAAAAATGTATGGGTTTTCTCTGGAAGGAACCCAATTCATACATTCATTCAGAGCACAGAGAGAGAGATCTGAAGGTGTCGGGAGCCATTCCAAGATGGCGACTGCTCCTCGCTCCCCCGCCCATCGTGTCTGCCAAGATGGCGCTCATATCCGGCTTCCGGGTTCTTGTTGCTGTGCCTGGGTCCTGCCTATTTAGGGAAATGCCCGCCACTTTTTGTGACTCTGCCAATGATATGCGAACACATGTACAACTGTGATTGATCTATGAAACCTATATAGCTCGCTCTGGCAGGAAGTTCATTGTTGCTT